>PVIJ01003986.1:0-125167 GCA_004024925.1 Scalopus aquaticus | reverse complement strand
AAAAAAAAAACAAAAGGGAAGTACTATTAGAGTACAAATGACAAAACAGAAATCTTCTAGCAGAAGAAATAACATTTTTTTTCACATACACATGAAGAGGAAGATGTAGAATGAGAAACCATAGTGAACAAATTTCTCAAAATAAATACAGTTTCTCAAAGGAAATACTCTCCTATTCAGAGTCTTCCTTGTTTTTTTATTTTGTTAAGATCCAGATGGGAAATAAAATTAAATACTGTATTTACTGAGCATGCTGCTATGCTATGTATACTAAGAAAGAAATAGAAATGTTTTAACATCTTTCCTACTATTAGGAACTTGGAATCTAGCAAGGATGACACAAGAGTACAAATGGCTAAGGAATGATTGGAGTGAGATCATGGTATAAGGACCCCAAACAAACAAACAAAAAATAAAAACAAAACAAAGAAAGAACAGGGAAATGCAGAACATGAGTTTTCCTTGTAATTGTTTATTTTGTTTTTTAAATAATCAGAGTCAGGGGCCTCCCTGGTAGCCTAGGGGTTAATTCTCAGCACTGTCACCTCTGTCGCTCCAGTTCAATCCCTGGCCAGGGACCTAACCCATGGTAAGGTACAGCAGACCTCTCATGTCTCGCCAGCAGCTCCCCTTAGCAGTATATTTCAGTAAATTCACCTTTTCTTCTCCCCCTTTGGTGAATCCTCTCACTCCCCATACCTCTGGTTTACCACAATTCTATGCAAAAAAAAAAAAAAAGAAGTTATATATGCACATGAGCTGAAGGAGTCAAATTCTGTAGAAATTGCTAGAAAAGCAACATTTCTTCCGTCTTCCTCTTATCATTTCCCAATAGACAGGTCAACCACTCTGTACTCTTAGATGATTCTTTTGGTATTTACCTCTATCAATGAATAATGTGCTGTATTAATTAGAATTAGGTTTGGCTGTAAATAACAGACTCAACAGTGACTTGGACAAGATCTTTCAATTCTACGTCTGGGGTATGCAAATTAGATCTGGGAAAGCCTATGAAGTCCTCAGAGATTCTAGCGCTTTCCCCCTCCATCCTGCCATTCTTACAATGTAGCACTTATCTGCAGGGTCCAAAATTACTATGTTTATCATCCAGGAAGTTTAATAGAGATGGGGAGAAAGGAGCAATACACACACACACACACACACACACACACACACACACAGACATATATACTAATCTATCTTTTAAAGTGGATTCCCAGAAACTGTCAAAAGACCCATATCTCCCATTGACTAGTGATTAGTCCCATGGTCATATCTAACTGCAAGGGAAGCTGCAAATTTATTTATTTGATGCCAATCATGTTCCCAGTTAAGTTTTCTATTACCCTGGAAGAGGGAGAGGACAGATATTGGGAAACACCTACCAATCTCATACCTGTTTATATTACTACTCCTTGATTTTTTAGTGTTAGGCATTGTGCATTGATTTTCCACTATGAAATGTAAGACTTTTAAAAACAGTCTTTCAAGATCTCTTCATTTATCATTTCACCTGCATTGCATACTTCCTCTCTCATTTTCCCAGCATAGTTTATAATTTTGCTTAGTTTCATATTCAATGTTAGCATTATTATATTATACATGATAATGCTTTATATATGTGTAAGTGATTTACATATTTGAAGTGTATAGTATAATATGATTTGTCCTTTTCGCATAACATTATTTTGTATTCTTGGAATACATAAGCTTAGTTTTTAATTTTTGGTATGTTTTTTTGTTTAATTACTAGGCACTTACTACTAATTTACCCTCAAACTCTTACTTGGTTTTATAGATCTCCTTTCTAATATTCATACATATTTCATAGTGTAGCAACTTATTATATCAAAGAAGATTTTCCTGGAATCTTCTGATGTGCTCCAATCCGGATTGGTTTCTCTGCACCTGGAGCACAACTGTTACCTTAAGATTTCCATTTTCAATCTGTTCATCCTTTTGCTCTACTTTCAGAAAATATCTTCAAATTTATCTTCCAATTGCTCTACTAAATTTTTCATATTTGTTTTCAATCTGCCACTGATACTAATAAACACCATGTGCCATAATAGCAGCTTTCAGACTCCATTGGCTGCCACAAGGGATCTTTAACATCCCATAATGTAAGAAGAGGAGACACAGAAATTATTCCTAATAACATACTCCTTCGAAATGAAAGATCTGATATCCACAGCTAGGATTCTCTTTGATATCAAAGGACCTTAAGCGTAATACCTGTAAAAATGACCAAGTCATTGATATCTGTAAGCTGTTGCTGTAAGCAGAGCTCTCTACCTATATAGAAAGTTCTAACATACAGGGTTAAAAAGGAAGTGTTACCATTTATTTCTTACTGAAGACTAGTTAATATTTCTTTTATAGGTAAAAATAGGAAATTATTTATTATTCTTTTGTTTGTAGTGATTTTCCCAAATGCCAGCATGCCTGTGGCAGAGAAAATTTGAAAAGGTGTTTTAAGAGGACTTCTTCAATATTTGATTATCTCCAAAGAAGAATGTGTCTGTGACATATGTTCTTGAGGTTTCAGGAGAAACTGTACTTTTAAGTTTAATAGACATTCTAGTCATTGGTCACCAAAATGGACTTTGCATCAGGATGTCAATGTTAGCCAATACCTGTTTGTAACTTGGAATATTAATAGGCATATTTTATTGTATTACATTTCTAAGATAAGAACTTAGCATAATTTTCTTTAAATTTATTATCATTATTATTATTATCAGGTGCACATATTTCTTTAACTTGGACTGTCATTCCCAGGTAATCACCTATTATTTACTGACTTATTTATCAAAGGCAAACTGAACACCTGTTATTTTCCACAAATCTTTTAGGTGCCATGGAAAATACACAGTTTTCTGAAGGAACCGGTACCTCTTGGTTGATAAAGTGAGGGGAGGAAGGGATGGGGGCATGAGGAGAAGAGAAGTGAGTAGAAGATAATCTCTTGACCCTGATCTGACAAGGAAGAAAGGAAGTTAAGGATAGAATCCAGCCAGTGGGGATGCCTGGGAAGCATGAGCATGGCCAGGGTAGAATGTCATTCCCAATGTCAAGTCTGAGAGCAGAGGGCAATAATCTGTAGAGCTGGTGCCCAGGACCTGCTGTGGAGGCAGCATGCCAAGGGAAACTCCAGAAAGAATGCCAAGATGAAGGCTGAGTGTAAGGCATGGTTTCTAAAAAAGAACAGGACAGGAGGAGGGGATCTGGAGATAGAATTTAAAAGCTAGGGAGAAATGCATTTCTTCAGGTGTCAAGTCAGAAATTTAATTACCCATGAGAGTTTTGACGTCGGAAACCTAAGCACTTTGCTCTACTCCACTTCTCGAAAAGGTATAGATGTAGCCCTGACAGAAATGTAAAAAAAAAAAAAAAAAAAAAAGAATAGGTGGTAGTGGCTTAAGGATGGTAGTATATATAACCGATGAAAACATAGCACAAGCCTTCGTATTAGGGAAAGAACTGGCTTTAGAAAAATACCTTAAAAGTAATTGAGATACAGAGTCAATGGAAGTTGAAACCTTGAGAGGACAGAAACAAAGCTATAGCTAGCCTGGCTGATCATTATTAGAAATTAAAAGGAGGGCCTCCCTGGTGGCACAAGGGGTTAAGTCTCAGCACAATGAAGCTATCTGCAGCCACTGCAGCACGAGTTTGATCCCCATCCCTGATCCCAGGCCAGGGAGCGTCCCAGAAGGCACAGCAGACCTCTCCTGTCTCGCCCGCTGCTCCCCTCAGTAGTGTATTTCAGTAGATTTGCCTGTTCTGCTCCCCACTCTGGCTCTGGTGAATCTTCTCACCCTCCCCACAGCTCTGGCCTACATCCCAGCTCTTGATGCATACATAAAGAAATCTTTTAAAAAATAAAATAAAATTTAGTGAGTAAAATGCAACCACTAAGAACTTTTGGGGAAAGTCATTTAATCCTCACAGAATCATTTAAGCCTAATTAAGTGAGCTTTTTTCAACCAGGAGAGGAAAAAAATCTTGACTACAGATACTAGGAGTGTGTCATCTCATAATAGGTTATCAATTATAGAATTCAAATAATCATGAATCTGATATTTGCCTTTCTACAATTTAATTACTAGGTGAATTGTCAATATTAACTTTTCACCCACATAAAAATTGAACAGTATATTCCTTTTAGGCAAAATATTATCGAAGTTTAGTGTCTTGATCACTCAGAGAGTGGCAACCAAAGTGGTTAAGTTATCCAGTCTGAGCTGAACAAGTATGCTAGTAAGTTTTTGGCTTGATGCCCCGTGAGGTGTATCACATTTTACATCTCTTTGACTCACAGAAAAATTGCTCTGAAAAAATACACAACCAAACCATCCAAATAAAATGATCTTTCAAAGATGCAAAAACAGAGCTCCACCACTGAACTCCATATCACGTTTGGATCAAGTCATCACATCAAATACAGTGCAGTTGCCTCCTGACAAAACATACATCCATTCAAACCTAAGAAGCCAAACACATATTAAAGATGAGAGCTCTCCTGGGTGCGAGCCAAGTTTACTGGTCAAAGCAGATTCTTCGTCACTGTTCAGGAGAATGGCTCCACCCTCTTCGATGCTGAAAACGGGGAAAGGTGGAAAAATCTAAATCCCGCATGAGGATTCCTTAACAAAGAAAATCTACAGGACACCAGACTGAATTATCCAAGTGTCCGTGGTCAAATGATGACACTTGAATTAACCATATATGCTTGAGATATGATTAAAAATGAAACAAAAAAGCACAATGAATGCTAAGCTAATTCTTATTTTTAAAGGGACAATGAAAGTTGAGTTTTTTTAGTAGTTACAAAAAAAAACTATTGTTTGAGATCCTGCCTGTCTTGAGCTTGACTAGCACAAATATAATGTGTATGGTGTCAAAGTATTCTTATACTCCATTGTGGGGTTTTTTATGCTTTATTTATTGTTTAACATATATATTTGTATTATGATTTATATCTTTTACATTATTGTGTATTCCCCATAGGTTACCCACCACCGATTCACCCGTGAACCATCACCATAGTCCTTTATTGTGCTCTTTTTTTCCCTCATTTTGAGCCCTTATCCTCCCCCTCCCTGCTGAATGTCTCTCTTATTTGGTTCCCCTATATTCCTGTTATAAGTGAAACCTTTCGATATTTTTCTCTCTTTCTGGCTTATTTCGCTGAACATGATCCCTTCTAGCTTCATCCATGTTGCTGCGAATTGCATGTGTTTATCTTTTTTGAATGCTGAATAGAATTCCATTGTGTATATGTACTACATCTTCTTGATCCAATCATTATTTTTGAGCATCTGGGTTGTTTCCATACCTTAGCTATTGTAAACAGTGTTGCAATAAACATATGGGTGCATGTCTCTTTTTGGATTAATGTTTTTGTGTCCTTTGGGTAAATTCCCAGAAGTGGTATTACTGGGTCATATGGAAGCTCCATTTTAGCAGTGTGAGGAACCACCATATGACTTTCCATAGTGGTTAGACCAGTTTGCATTCCCAACAGCAGTGTAGGAGAGTTCCTTTTTCTCCACATCCTAACCAACATTTGTTGTTTCCTGTTTTTTTAATATGTGCTAGTCTAGCTGGTGTAAGGTGGTATCTCATTGTGGTTTTTATTTGCATTTCCCTGATTATAATGGATGTTGAACATTTTTTCATATGCCTGTTGGTCATTTGCATTTCTTCTTTGGAGAAGTGTCTTTTAAGTTCTTCTGCCCATTTTCTGACTGGATTTTTTGCTTTGTTTTTGTTGAGTCGTATGAGATCTTTGTAGATTTTTGTGATCAGTCCCTTTCCTAATGTATGAAGTGCAAAATTTTTTCCCAGTCAGTAGGCTGTTTCTTTGTTTTGGTTAATGTCTCTTTTGCTATACAGAAGCTTTTTATTTTGATGTAGTTCCAGCTGTTTATCTTTTCCTTCACTATCTTTGCTTTGGGGTATGTGTCTTTAAAAATGTTACTAAGATGTATGTCATGTATTGTTTTGCCTATGTTTTCTTCTATATATTCTAGGGTTTCAGGTCTTATATCCGAGTCTCATTCATTTTGAACTGGTTTTCATGCATGGCGTGAGGTGGTAGTCTAGTTTCATTTTTCTGCATGTAGTCGTCCAGTTTTCCCAGCACCATTACTTGAACAAACTGTCCTTGCTCCACTGCATATTCTTTCCACCTTTATCAAAGATTAATTGTCCATATATATGTGGATTGATTTTTGGGATCTCTATTTGATTCAGTTGCTCTATGTGTCTATTTTTGTTCCAGTTCCATGCAGTTTTAATTAGTATGGCTTTGTAGTATAGTTTGAAGTCTGGGAGGGTGATACCTCCATTCTCCTTCTTTTTGGTGAGGAGGTCTTTGGCTATTTGAGGTTTTTTGTGATTCCATATGAACTTCATCAGTAGTCATTCTATGTCTTTGAAGAATGTCATTGAGATTTTTAGTGGAATAGTGTTGAATCTGTAAATTGTTTTCAGTAGTATGGCCATTTTGATAATGTTAATTCTTCCAATCCATGAGCAGGGAATGGCATTCCATTTCTTTGTCTTCTTGTATTTCTTTTAATAATGTTTTATAGTTTTCTTTGTATAGGTCATTCACCTCTTTTGTTAGGTTTATTCCCAGATATTTGATTTTTTTGTTTGTTTCAATTGTAAAAGGGGTGGTTTTCTTGAGTTCCTCTTCTTCGGATTGATTGTTTGCATATGGGAAACATACTAACTTTTTTGTGTTGATTTTGTATCTCGCTACTTTACTAAATTGATTTATTATTTTGCTTAGTTTTTCTGTGGAGTTTTTTGGGTTCTCCATGTATATTATCATATCATCTGCAAACAGTGATAGCTTTACTTCTTTTTTCCCTATTTGGTTTCCTTGTATGCCTTTCTCTTATCTTATTGCTCTGGCTAGGACTTCCAGTATTATATGGAAAAGGAGTGGTGACAGTGAACATCCTTGTCTTGTTCCAGATTTCAGGGGAAAAGCTTTCAGATTTTCACCATTGAGAATGCTATTGTCTGTGGGTTTGTCATATATGGCCTTTATCATGTTGAGGTATATTCCTTCTATCCCTAAAGTTTCAAGGATTTTAATCATAAATGAATGTTGGACTTTGTCAAATGCTTTCTTAGCATCAATTGACATGATCATATGGTCTTTATTTTTCTTTTTGTTGAGTGTTGGATTACATTAATTGATTTTCTGATGTTGAAAATCTGATGTTGTGCCCCTGGAATAAATCCCACTTCATCATGGTGAATTATCTTTTTGATGCATTGTTGGACTCTATTAGCTAAGATTTTATTGAGGATTTTTGCATCAGTTTTCATTAGAGAAATTGGCCTGTAGATTTCTTTTTTTGTGTGTTGTTCTTGTTTGGTTTTGGTAGACTGTAATATTGGCCTCATAAAACCTATTTGGTAGTATTCCTTCCTTTTTGATTTTTTTTAAAAGTTTGTGTAAGATAGGCACTGGTTCATTTCTGAACGTTTGGTAGAATTCATTTGTGAAACCATCTGATCCTGGGCTTTTGTTTTGGGGGAGGATTTTGATTACTGTTTTGATTTCACTGCTTGTGATTGGCCTGTTTAGGTGTTCTATTTCTTCTTGATCTACCTTAGGATGTTTTTATTTTAGGTTTTTGTCCAACTCTTCTAGATTGTTGAACTTGTTTGCATATAACTGTTCATAGTAATGTCGGATTATTCTTTTGATTTCTGCTGTGTCTGTTATAATTTCTCCTCTTTCATTTATGATTCTATTTATTTGTGCTTTTTCCCGTTTTTTTCTTCATGAGCCTGGCTAGAGGTTTGTCTATCTTGTTTATTTTTTCAAAGAACCAGCTCTTTGTTTTGTTGATCTTTTGGATTGTGTCTTTAACTCCTATTTCATTTATTTCTGCTTTGATTTTTATTATTTCCTTTCTTCTACTGGCTTTTGGGTTCTTTTGTTGTTCTTTTTCTAGTTCTTTAAGGTGGGATATTAGGTTATTTCTTTGAGATCTTTCCTTTTTTTCATGTGAGCCTGTATAGCTATGTATTTTCCTCTTATAACTGCCTTTGCTGTGTCCCATACATTCTGGAGAGTTATGTCCTTGTCGTTCATCACAATATACTTTTTAATTTCTTCTTTGATTTCCTCATTGATCCAATGGTCTTCCAGTAGTGTGGGTTTTAATCTCCATGAGGTAGGAGGGTTCCTTGTTGTCTTTTCGTGGTTTATTTCCAGTTTGATGCCTTTATGGTCAGAGAGGATAGTTGATAGGATTTTGATCTTGGTGTGTCTGTTGATGTTTGTCTTGTGTCCCAATATGTGATCTATCCTGGAGAATGATCTGTGTGCACTTGAGAAGAATGTGTACTCAGCTTTTTTTGGGTGCAGTGTCCTGTCTATGTCTGTTAAACCCAAAATATATATGTCTTTATTTAGGACTCTAGTGTCCTTACTTATTTTTTATCTCATTGATCTGTCCATTTTTGAGAGTGGTGTGTTGAAGTCTCCTACTATATATGTATTTTCTCTAACGTCTGTTTTCAGAGATGATAATAGCTGACTGATATATTTTTGGTGCTCCTTCCTTAGGTGAGTATATGTTGATGAGTGTTATGTCTTCTTTTTTTTTTCAGATTTTATTTTATTTATACATACAAGCTGGGGTACAGGCCAGAGGCGTGGGGCGGCGAGAGGGTTCACCAGAGACAGAATGGGGAGCAGAACAGGCAGATCAGAAATACACTGCTGAGGGGAGCAGCGGGCGAGGCAGGAGAGGTCTGCCGCACCATGTGGGATTCTCCCCGGCTGGGCATCGAACTCGCACCGCACGCTGGCGACAGCTCCAAAGCGCAGCGCGCAACCGCTGCGTCACCAGGGAAGCCCGTGTTATGTTTTCTTGATAAATTGTCCTTGTAATCAAAATGTAATGACCATCTATGTCTCTTTAATTTTTTAACTTTGAAGTCTATTTTATCTGATATAACTATAGCTGTTCCTGCCTTCTTTTTTGGTCCATTTGCTTATAGAATTGTTTTCCAACCTTTTACTTTCAGTCTCTGTTTATCTTTTGTAGTTAGATGTGTTTCCTGTAAGCAGCAAAAAGTTGGATTCTGTTTTTTAATCCAATCTGCTACTCGTGTCTTTTAATTGATGAGTTTAATCCATTTACATTCAGAGTTAATATTAATATATTGACATCCATATTAGCCATTTTGTTGGCCTTTTGTGATTTTATTCCTACCAATTTCTGTTCTTCCTATTTATTTTTCTGTTGGTTTTGACTTTGGGTTTCTTGTAGTTTTTTGGGAATGGGTGTTTAGTATTGATGAATTTCTGGAGATTTTATTTGTCTGAAAAGGTTTTTATTTTTCCTTCATAGAGGAAGGAGAACTTGGCCGGGTAGAGTATTCTTGGTTGGAATTTGTTGGCTTGGATTTTGTTAAATATGTCAGTCCATTCTCTTCTAGCCCATAGTGTTTCCTCAGAGAAGTCTGATGTCATCCTGATTGGTTTTCCTTTATAGGTTATCTGCTTCTTTACCCTTATCATTTTCAGTATTTTTTCCTTGTCTTGAATCTTTGGAAACGTTTTTATTACATGTCTCGCCGCAATTTTCCTTTCATTATGGTAATTTGGAGTCCTTCTAGCTTCCTGTATTTCCAGTTTCATTTCCTTCTTCATGTTTGGGAAATTCTTTTCAGTTATTTCCTTGAATAGTTTCTCAGTTCCTTATTCTCTCTCCTCACCTTCTGGGACTCCTATGACTCTTATATTTCTTTTCCTCATGGTGTCAGATAGTTCTTGAAGTGTTTCTTTGTTCTTTTTCCTTTGTACTTCTCTTTCCTTTTCTATTTTGGTTCTTTCCATGTCTGTATCTTCAAGAGTACTGATTCTTTCTTCCATTTCTTTTATCTTCATGGCTTTTTCTAGAGTTCTTGAGCTCCTCTACTATTGTTTGGCTGTCCTCCACTTCCTTCAATTTCTTCTTTAGGAATACATTCTCTTTCTTCAGTTCTTTGCTTATATTACTCTCCTTTACTATACTTTCAATTAATTCTATAATTGTTTTTTTGTTATGGCTATTGTGAATTCTTTTTTTTTTCTTAAAGATTTATTCATTTACACATACAAGCTGGGGTACAGGCCAGAGGCGTGGGGCGGCGAGAGGGTTCACCAGAGACAGAGTGGGGAGCAGAACAGGCAGATCAGAAACACACTGCTGAGGGGAGCAGCAGGCAAGGCAGGAGAGGTCTGCCGCACCATGTGGGATTCTCCCCGGCCGGGCGTCGAACTCGCGTCGCCACTGCCGACAGCTCCACAGCGCAGCACCCAACTGCTGCGCCACCGGGGAGGCCCTATTGTGAATTCTTTATCTGTCAGGCAGAGATAGTCTTCTATGGTCATATAATTGAGTTCTGGAGTTTGACTTTCTTTCTGTGGTGTATTGTTTCCAGAATTATTTGTAATTTTTTTTTCCTTCCCGATGTTGGCCTTCTGCTTTGCTCTGTTTGCAGTGCCCCTGTACCGCTAGTGCTGGTGGGCATGACTTCTGGTTTCTCTTACTGGGGTGTGGTTGTGACTGCCTAGAATGTGAGCTGCTGTGGCTGGGTACTGTCCAGGTACTCTTGTTTCTCTTTTTAACTTCTGTGTCCCTCTAGGTGTGTCTCTGACGTGTTTTAGGACAAGAGTAGTTAGGAGAGAATGAAGGGGTGTTGTGGAAAAAGTAGGTGTTACATAGGTTTGGAAAATCAGGGAATCAATAAGGGGTTAGAAAAGGGGAGGATGGAAAGAGAGGATGAGGTGGAAGGAAGGTAGCGGGGGGGGAAGATTTGTTAATTTTGATGATGGTGATATCAGGGAAATAGGGAAGTTAGAAAACAGAAATAGTATAGAATGAGACAGATAGTAGATAGCCGATCAATCAGAAAACGAATAAACACATGGACAGATCAGGGGAGGATTACTTCTCAGGACTCTAGTGATTCCTGGTGAGATAGTGGTTGCAGCTTTAATTTGGGGAGCCTTTCTTTTGCTGGGATTCCTCCATTGCCTCTGGTCTTGGCTTCTTGCTTTTATTCTCTTTTGTTCTTGCTTGTGTTTGCCAATGTCCAGCTCCATGTGGGGGGAGGGGGGAAGGAAGGGGTCGGATTTATGCTCCATTTTTATTCAGAATGGCTGCATGGACGAGGACCTGGAGGCCACAGGGAAGCCCAAGTGCTCAAAATTGCTCTTTCCACTTCACCTTAGCCTAGATATCCATGCCGTGTGAACTGTTATGAATTTGACTTTCAAATGGGGATGTTTCAAGCAGCATCTTCCAGTGTGGAAAATTAAGCCAGGCCTTCTGAACTGATTAACTAACTGCAGAGGGCAGGTCTCGGTGCTAAAACGCTCTATTTTTTCTGAACCCCCTGGGCTCATCTTTGGGGGATATTTCAGAAAGAACAGTGGTAGAATGCCACCACTATCAGGTTTGAAAATCGAATACTGCATTTCTGTTGTTTTTTTATTGAAAATGAAGTAGCTAAGCTTTATTTAATCAAAATGGTGATCTCTTATGATTCTTCATATTTCTGAGATGGCTGTTGTTCATACTATTAGTGTTCATTTGCATTCAGTTTTCTAATTTGACAGTGTACCTGCTTACTGTCTGAGTCCCTCCTATATTATGGTATGGGTAGAATTAGTCCTACTCTGAACCAAACAGAAATCATTGTTTTAGAGCAGAAAAGGAAGAAAAGAGGAAGGGAGGGAGGAAGGGGGGAGGAAGGGAGGGAAGGGAGGAAGGAATAAAGAAAGGGAGGGAGGGAGGAAGGAAGGAATATATATTTAAGCACAAAGAAAATTTGAATATTGTCTCATTATTTTAATGGTAATATACGTAGAAGCTTATAGGGCTTGAGAAACTTCACTTAATAGTCACTATATATGTGACATCATAAAATCTCACAATCCTAACTTTCACATCACATATTTTATAGCTTCATCATTGTACATTCCATTATCATTTATTTCTCCCAATAAGGGTGTAAAAGAAGTTTAAATTAAATAAAAATTGTTTTATACTTTCTATTTTCTTCTATTTTCATAAACTTTTGTTACCCAGAAGAAGCAAGAAGCATTCTAAGGAAACTGGTATCTTCTTCCTTCTTCCCACACCATCATTTTCACAAGTGTCAATAGCTAAGATTATTGTAAAAGAGAAGTTCCTGCATTTAGAATCTAATAGGCATCAGTATTGACAGATAAGAGACAAAGAAAGTAACAATTTAATGGAGCCTTAATAAAAAGTTATAGTACTTTACTTTGTCTGGAGTCTAGCAGTTTATTATCGATGAGACCATGAAATAGGAAATTGAGATAGAACTATACTCTTTAATCTAGAATTTCTCCTATGGGGGGAATTGGCAAAAATAAGAAAAATAATATATATAAATATTGTTATTTTATATTGCATACTTTTCACTTGGGCATCTACAAAATAATTCATGTGTTTCAGACTTCAAATTCAGAATTAATTTTATATAACACATCTAAAATAATACATTTCATTAATTTATAAAAAATTAGTCTTCTAAGGTGAATTGACTAGTTATGATGTTTTGCTCTACTTATTTTTTTTTACAAAATCTTAGCAAGCAAATGTTTAACTTCATGTTTGTGTTATGTTAGAGTATTTCTTTTTTTTTTTTTTTTTTTTTTTTAAAGATTTATTTTTTATTTTTATACATACAAGCTGGGGTACAGGCCAGAGGCGTGGGTGGTGAGAGGGTTCACCAGAGACAGAGCGGGGAGCAGAACAGGCAGATCAGAAATACACTGCTGCGGGGAGCAGCGGGCGAGGCATGAGAGGTCTGCCGCACCATGTGGGATTCTCCTCGGCCGGGCATCGAACTCGCGTCGCCGCTACCGACAGCTCCACAGCGCAGCGCTTAACCGCTGCGCCACCAGGGAGGCCCCTATGTTAGAGTATTTCTAAGGTAGATTTGTATTTAGTTCAGTCTTTCATATAAAAAATTCTATTTGGTGTACAAAGAAAGGATACTATAATCAAATTTAGAGCTGAAATTGCGAAATGCTACTTAATGCATTTTGGCAGTACAAGAGAATACACACATTTCAAGAATTTTTGATCTTTTCAGATTGGGGTAAGAAAACTGTAAATGTTACAAACTTTAGTCATATAAAAATGACTTGAAAATTGTGTGAGAAACATCAGAATAAAACTGGTTCTATACTGCTGCTTCAAAAAGATATTATAGGAGTAATTACCCCTATTCTTTACACTAAATACAACTAAAAACCCTGGACATTCTATATAAACCAAATATAAGAAAACTAAAATATTCACCACAGAAAAAATCTGTAACCACACCTACATCCTTATTAAGAAAAGACATGTAGAAAGCTTAGACTTGTTTTCTCACTATTTTACAACTAGACACCCAACCTCGTACAAGTTGGTGTGAAAAAAGAAAGAGTTCAGAGCTGACTTAAAAATCCTTCTTTCCAGGACCTCCCCGGTGGTGCAGGGGGTTAAGACTCAGCCTATGAAGCTATCTTCAGCCACTGCAGCATGAGTTCAATCCCCAGCCAGGGAGCTTCCCACATGGTACAGCAGACCTCTCCTGTCTCACCCGCTGCTCCCCTCAGTAGTGTATTTCAGTAAATCCACCTGTTCTGCTCCCCATTCTGTCTCTGGTGAATCCTCTCACCCCCACACCTCTGGCCTAAACCCCAGTTCTTGTATGCACAAATAAATACATCTTTTAAAAAATAAATCCTTCTTTCCCTCTTGCCCTGCCATATCACCCTCACCCTCATCTAGAGGTAATGAGGACCCCCAACTCCTCCTTATTGAGGCAGGGTCAGAAGAGACCTAGTGGAGATACTGAAAACCCAAAACCACCTAAGGATAAAAGGAAACACCTCCTCTGCTGGGTCTCAATGGAAGTGGAGAGCCTGAACTTCTGCACCCTCGAGACATCTATCATCTGTCTTATGACAGACTGGGAGAAAATATTTGCAAATCGCTTATCTTACAAAGGGTTGATATCCAAACTACATAAGAAACTCCTAAAATTCAGTAGCAAATAAATTTATTTTAAATGGGCAAAGTGACTAAATAGACAATTATACAAAGACATGCAAATGACATACTAATGAACATGCAAATCCAAACCACAATGAGATATCTCACATCCATTAGGATGAATATTATCAATAATACAAAACATAATACGTTGGATAAGATGTGGAGAAAATGGAATCCTTGTAGACCATTAATTCAACTTTAAATTGATACAGACATTATGGAAAACCACATGGATGTTCCTGAGAAAATTATAAAACAAATTACCATATGACCCAGTAACCCCAGCTATGTCATCTAGCTAAAGAAGATTAAATCTTGAAGAGACATCTGTACTCTCATGTTTATTGCAGCATTGTTCACAATATCCAAGACATGTTAGCAACCTAAATTTCCAATGGTAGATGAATGGATAAAACAAATGTTATAAGCTGTCATGTATTGCTTGACGGTGGGGATACTTTTGGAGAAACACATCATTGGGCAATTATATCCTTGTGTCATAGTCATATAGTGTAATTACACAAACTTAGATGGCATAGACCAGTACACAGGTAGGCTACATGGTATAACCTATTGGTACCACCTTTGAATGTGTGAATGTGTGGTCCATCCTTGAACAAAATTCATTATGCAATGCATGACTGTACATATAATGAGATATTATTCAGACTTTAAAAAGAAGTCCTGCAGTTCGTGACAACATGAGTGAAACTGAAGGACATTATGCTAGTGAAATAAAACAGAGGAGAACAAATACTAAATGATACCACTAATGTATCTAAATAATTAAGCTCATAGGAGTAGAGAGTGGATGATCATTGCCAGGGGATATGGGGAAGCATTAGTCAAAGTGTACAAGATTTTAGTTATACAATATAAGTCCCAGAGATCTGTCGCACAGCAAAGTGTCTATAGTCAATAATATAGTATTGTGTACTTAAAATGTTGCCGAAGTTAAATCTTATATGTTCTTATCTATAATAATATAATAATAAATAAGAGCACAGGAAGAAACTTTTGGAGGTGATGTATAGCTTTATGACTAGATTATGGTAATCATTTCATAATAGTACACTTATCTCCAATCTCATAAAGATACACACAATAATTATGTGTCATCAAACTTTCTGTATGTCAACAAAACCCACCTTCGATCAGCAGGATCTAACTGACATTTATAGAACACAAAACAAAAACAGCATAATACACATACTTTTTAAGGGCCCCTGAAATGCATCAAATTGAATCATATTCTGGACCATTAAACAAACCTCAGTAGACTGAAAAAATTTTAAATCATAGCACATATGTTCCTCACCACAGTTGAACCAAAGTAGGAATCAATAACAGAATGATAATGTGAAAATCTGCAAATGCTTAGAAGCTACACAACAAGTCTCTAAACAATTCACAGATCAAAGAGGAACTCTCAAGGAAAATTAAAAATCATTGGACATTCACCTTCACTCAGACTCTTCTTAGATCTACCGGATAAATGAAGCCATAGGGCAAACAAATGCTTCCAAAATTGAAGATATAGGTGATTACTGTCTACATGATTACAGAGAATAACATCTTATTGGAGGAGAAATGTTTGTGCAAATTGGTACAGGGGTAGGAAAACCGAAACAGTAACTGACAAATTGCTGGATGCTCAAAGTGGACAAATCTGAGCATTAATAACTCTAGGGGGTCCCAGTCATGGGGGTCCACCTCAAATTTGTGAGTTTTGCTCCAGGTACTTCAAAAGGTTCTCATCATGAATATGGTAGGAAAAAATCCTTCATGCTTGGCAGGGACAGAAGAAAAGTAATAATTTGAAAATATACCAGAACATTTTGTTCTTAACAAGACCTGCACTAAAGAAAAACTATTTTACCAGTGTCTCTCCTATTAGGAATTTATCAGAACCTAACTGACCTTGAGAAAGGGAAATAACCAATTCCATTTCTCTCTAGCCTTTCATGTGTAAGATTACAGGAAGTACCCAACATGAGCACTCTCTAACAATTCCATTCCACATAAAATGGGGTGGAGGCAGGATGAGAAGAACTTGTGAAATTCAGAGTTCAGGTACACAGATTCACTAAAATATTGCAATGTGATTATAAAACTGTCAAATGCTCCCCTTACTTTATCTTACCACAACAAACTAAAGACTTATTTATTAGAATTCTTTTACTTAAGTATATCACATTTAAGTTTCAACAAAAAATTACAAGGTATACAGTCATGTGTTGCTTCAGTCAAAGATGGACTACATATACAACAGTGGTTCCATTAGTTGATATGATATAGCCTAGCTGTGTAGTAGGCAATACCATCTAAGTTTCCACAATTATACTCTGACATTTGCACAATGACAAAATCACCTAAAGATTTTATTCGCACATACAAGTGTGCTCATAAGTCCCCCACTGAAGAACTCAGTGAGACCTTAAGACATTGAGTGACAGTGGGAGCACTGTAATTTATTGAAAACAGCAAAGCAAGAGGCAGAGCTCCAGAGAGTCCACTTTAAAGAGATTCACTATCTGGGGCAAGCAGGGGATTATGAGGACAAGGGTTTCAGTTGTCCCTACCTTGTCTTTACATCTTTCTCCGCCCTGTTATCCTCATTAATGCTTTATTTTCTTTGGTTAGTCAGATCCACTGGTCACACCATCCAAATAATTCCTATATTCTGGGCTTGCACTTCCCCAAAAATCTGTCATAAACCTGTGTATACTCAAAATATACCAGGAGCCCTCTGGTATTTCTGTGGGGGTCATGATAAAGACACTGCAAGTTGTTTTGCACAAGCATAAGAGATGGGAGCCTAGTGGGGTTTTACAATTCCACTAGATTGTGGTCATAGCAGGATCTTCTGCTCTGGTCTGCTTACCATAGTCATGCACATATATCCTAGTGATCAGACAGGGCTTTCAACATTTGTTTCAGTTACAATTGGTGGTTTTCCACTTTTGTCTAAACAACATACTTCTTAGAATGTATCCCCATTGTTAAGTAATACATGACTGCACTAAAAGGAAAGATACAATGCTGAAAACAAAATCCAACAATACAGCTTGAAGACAGCAAACACCTGAACTAGACTCAGATATCCCAGGCATGTTGGTATTACCAGACCAGGAAATTAAACATGTATCTCAAGGGGTATGTTTCTATACCTGTGAATCATATATAGTGTTGTAAATAAACCTCAAGAACCATAATCAAATAACCATAATTAATATGCAAGGGCTGTAATGAAACAACAGACAACATGCAAGAGCATATTGACAATGTAAGCAGATACTGAAATTATAATTAAGAAACAAACAAATGCTAGAGAGCTAAAGCACCAACAGAAATGAAGAATGTCCTTGATGTGTTCATTAGGAAACTAGATATGATTGATAAGAATCTCTGATTTTGGGAATATATCAATAGAACTTTCAAAACTGAAAAGCAAAGAGAAAAACAAAATACCTAAGAACAAAATACCCAAGACATATGTCACAATTCCAAAATGTAAAGCATATGCATAATAGAAGTATCAGAAGGAAAAAAGGAGAAAATAGATATATTTGAAGCAATAATGACTGAAACTGAAACATTCCTTCAAACTAATATCAGACAACAAAACCACGTATCTGGAAAGCATAAAGAACACCAAGCAGGATAAAGTTAAAAACAAACAAACAAACACAAACCTAGGCCATATCATTTTCACACTTGCAGAATGTAGAAAGTCAAAGATTATAAAAGCTGAAATGAGCCAAAGGGGGAAGATATCCATAAGCAGAAAAGTTCAAATTATATCTGTCTTCTTGGAAATTATGCAAGAAAGAAGAGTAGAGTAAAATATTTAAAGTGTTATGAGAACAAAATCTACCAACCTAGAATGTTTTATCCTGTGAAATTATCCATCAAAAGTGAAGGAGAAATATAGGAGTATATTTGCTGCCAACAAGTTGTTTTACAAGAAATTTTAAAAGGAGCTTCTTTAGAAAGAATGAAAATTATATAGGTTAGAAATGTGGATATATGTAAAGAAAGGAAGAGCATTAGATATTAGTGAAAGTAAAAATATATTGAACAGCATGAAGATAAAAAACAGCATATCAAAATTTGTGGTAACCCAGCAATAAGAAAACATTTTGAACTAGGGTTCAAAATGGGAAAATATATAAATGGATGCCTCACCAAGGAATATATACAGATTGACATATTTGCTTGTAAATCAATGATCCATGTCATTAGGGAATATTGAATTAAAACAATGATATACCAGTACTCACCTATTAAAGTGATCAAAGTCCAAAACACTGATAACACCAAATGCTGGTGAAGATGTGGAGCGACAGCAAGTATTATTCATTGCTGGTGGGAATACAAAATAGTGCAGACACTTTGGAAGACATTTTTGTAGTTTCTTAGAAAATTAAACATACTCAACATAAAATGCAGTAGTTGTCCTGCTTGGTATCTACTAAAGTAGATAAAAACCTATGTCCACCAAAAACCCACACATGAATATTGATAGCAAGTTTTTCATAATTGCAAAAAATTTAATCAACAAAGATGTCTTTCAATTGATGAATGAACAATGGAATATTATTCAGTAGTAAAAATAGATGAAATATCAAGCCATGAAAGGATATGGAAAACCTTACATTCATATTGCTTAGAGAAAATAGTCAATCTCAAAAGCCTACATAATCTGAAAGTTCTAATCAGTACAATAATGCAAGGGAAAGAGAGAAACGATTCTCACAACTGGCTGTAGAAAATCATAAGGAATCTAAAAAGACCATTCCAACAGCTATCAATAACAGGTGAGTTCCAACAAAATCTCTAGATAAAAGCTCACTATACAAAAATCAATTGTGCCTATATAGTAAATATGAACACATTAAAATTGAAGATGTAATATTACTTGCAATTACTTAAGTAATCAAATGCTTAAGTATAAATCAAACAAAATGTATAAGACTTGAATGTTAAAAACTACAAAACATTGAAGAAAGAAATCAAAGCATCTCTAAATAATTGGAGAAACAAAATGTATCCGTGGACTGGAAGACTCAACATAGTAAAAACGTAAACCTCCCCAACTGACATACTGGTTTATTTTTTGTATTTTATCTTCTTACATCATTGTTAATTTTGGCAGACATTCAAGTTTAACATAATTTCTATGAAAGTTCCATAAGAGTTTTTTGTTGACATTGACAAGATAATTCTAAAGTTTATATGGAAAGGAAATACGTGAATATAGCTAAACCAATTCTGGAAAATAAAAGAATAAACTGGAAGAAGTACATCTACCTAATTTCAAGATGCATCATAGCTACAGCAATTAAAACTGTATGCTATTGACAGGAGGGTTAACACATAGATCAATGGAAGAGAATAGGGAACCCAGAAATGGCCCTGCACAAGTGTTACCAGCTTTGATTTTTCACATAAATACAAAAATAATTCAATGGAGGAAGTCTTTTCAAAACATGGTGCTGGAACAATTGCATACCTACTGCAAAAAATGAATGAATTTGAACCTAAATCACATATCCTTTACCAAAATGAATCTAAAATTCATATGGATCATAGCTTGAAATGTAAATATAAAACTATAGAACCTTTAAAAGATAACATAAGGAAATTTTTTCAGGAATGTAGGGCTTGGTGTAGGATTCTTAGTAATGGAAGTAAAAGCACAATCCATAAAGCAAACAAAAGCAGTAGCTTGGACTTCTTTAAAATTAAAAACTATTGTACTGTAAAAGAGTAGAACACTGAAAATGCAATCTACAGACTAAGAGAACATATTTCCAAACTACTCATCTGACAAAGAACTTTTATTTCCTACAGAGTGGGAGAAAATATTTGCAAAACCACATCTGGCAAAACCTCTTACCTAGACTGTGTAAAAAACTCTCAAAACACATGTATAAAAGGCAACTTAATTATAAAATGGGCAAAAGACAGACATTTCACTGAAGAGAATATACAGATAGCAAATAAGCAAATGAAAAGATGTTCAACAACTCTAGTCACTGGGGAATCAAATTAAGATCTTGATCTATAGCTCCATGCACCAATGAGAACAGCCAAAAAAATTTTAAATTACAATACCGAATGCTGGCAAGTACACCAAGAAACTGGATTTCTCAGATATTGCTGGTGGGAATGTAAATGGCACAACTCTGGAAACTATTTGGCATTTTCCTATAAAACTAAACATGTAATTACCATACCACCCAGAAATTGCATTCTTGGTTATTTTTCCTAAAAAACAAAAAGTTGTATTTGCATAAAAACCTGTACATGACTGTACATAAAAGCTTTATATGCCCTAGCCGACACTTGAAAACAACTGTGTCCTCTAATGAGTAAATAAATATTACAAAGAAAATAGAAAAAAATGGTACATAACTGTCATGGAATATTACTTATCATTAAAAAGTAATGGGCTATTGATACATACAACTTGAATGAATTTCCAGGAAATTATGTTGAGTGAGAAAAATTTTCAAAAAGTCCTATGTTCTATGATTTCATTTATATAATGACAATTATAAAAGTGGAAGAAATTAGTAGTTGCCAGAGGTGGGGATGGGTAGAAGAATAAGAAAAAGAATTCTGTAATACAAGAAAGTAGAACTGTACACACAAAATATGCAATATTAATTTCCTGTTTTTACCAATGTGCTGTAATTATGTGTAAATTGGAGGAAACTGAGTGGATACACCAGACTTCTCTTTGCAACTTCCTGTAGCTCTAAAATCATTTTAATATATTAAAACTTTAAAAAATAATTTATGAACACAATAATATAATTTTTTAGAATATTTGAAATGCCTAAAGTTAATAGGAGGCACATTTTTACCTAAGAAGAGCTAGATTAAAAATGGGATATTATAGTTACAGCTGTGTGACTGTTCCCTTTAAGAAAGAAACAATTTGTGTGTGTGTGTTTCTTTTGAAAGATTTGGTAGATTATTTTCTCCAGGAAAAAGAAATAAAAAACCAGAAGGTATTTTGCAATGGTCATGTTTTTTGGAAATCTGGATATTTATATAAATATTTTTGTGCAGATAAAATATTAAAAACTAAAAACATTTTTATCTTAGTTTGAGTAATAAAATTTCATTATTCTTGATGACTTTTTGCTCATTTTAATCATGTTTTTATATTATTTTTTAAATTTTAATTTGGGTGTTATATTTTTGCTTTTCTATATGTGGGTATATTCAACTAACCTCCATCAAACCACCCATGCCAGTGCACCTTCTTCCCGTTTTCCCTTAACTACACAACCCCTACTCCCTTGCCCCTGCTCCCTCTGGTGACCATTAAATTCTTTCACTAAGTTTAAGATTTATTCCTGCTATTTTTGGTCTGTGTATGTTTTATACAGGATACATTTATTATTCTTATTTAATGAGGTAATGTTAGTTTACAACATGGTATAGGTTCCAGGAATACATTTTATTATCTCAACAACTACATATATCTCACTTCGCCCATCACCAAATGCCCACTTACTATCCACCAACAACCAAGTGGTATCCTTGATCCATACCCTTCGAACTCCTTTCCCTGTGGTAATGAACAGAAATACAAGGATTTCTACATTTACAAGACTTCCTCTTCTTTTTCTCTTATAAAGACTTGGATTGGGAATCGAAGAAGAAAATATCGGTTAATGGGGATTGAAGTTCCGCCTCCAAGAGGAGGTCCTGCTGATTTTTCTGAGCAGCCTGAACCTGGTTCTTTGTCTGCACTCACATCACTAGAAGAAACTGGTCCTGAAGGAGGAGATGATAATGAAAGAAATGATGACATATCCATCTGTTTGTCTGAAGGAAGCTCTCAAGGTATTTTATGTGCTGCACTTTCTAATATCTTTTGAAAATTTGATGCATTTTCAATTGCTTTTAAGCTCACTGCCCTTCAAATCTAAAGTCTTCAAAATATTTGGTTAAACATATGACAAGAAATAGATTCATATTTATTTTATTCTATTGTTAATAATTGTCTATACTTAAAGTGTGTAAAATGAAGTTTTAATATACATAGAGTGAAATTTTTACTACAATAAAATTAATTAACATATCCAACTCCTCACATAATTATTTTTGTGTGTGTGGTAAGAGCACCTGAAATCTCTCTTAGCTTACCAAATTTCCAGTATACATATAGTATTGTTAATTGTAATAATAACTGTAACTTTGTATTTTTTTAACCAATATCTCCCCACTTGCTCCAATTTCGCAGTAGCTTTCTACTTTGTGCTTCTGTGCAAATGAATGTATTAGATTCCACATATAACTGAGATCATGTCTTATTTTTCTTTCTGTGTCTGGCTTATTTTACTTAGCATCGTATCTTCCAGGTCATCCATGTTGTCACAAATTTCAGGATCTGTTTTTTTTCTTTTCATTATTATTGTATCATCATCATCATCATCATCATCATCATCATCATCATTTGAATAGCATTGATTTACAAGAATGTATGTGATTTAGACAAGAATGTATGTGAAATGTCATTGTGTATATAGTTCACACTTTTAGTAATGTCTGTTCATAAACCGTACCCAATAACCAGTCACCCATATTCCTCCACCAAAGACCATTGGGCCACATCCATTGCTCCCCACTACCACCCTCCCAACTGATAACCTCAATTCTGTAGTCAGCTGTCTAGGACTTGTTTTGGTTTAGTTTTGTCTGTCACTTTGTTTTGTTCCTTCAAATTCTATATGTGAATGAAATTATCTGGATTTATATTTCTACTTCTGACTAATTTTCTTAACATAATCCTCTCCAGTTCCATTCATGTTATTGGAATGGCAAGATTTCATTTTTTTTAATAAGTGAGCAGTGTTCCGATGTGCATGTGTGGATGGGTGTGTGTGTACATAGCATCTTCATAATCCACTTTTCTGTCATTGGGCACAAATTGTTTCTATAATGTGGCTATTGGGAATAGTGCTACAATGAACATAGAATGTTACACTCCCTTTGAATTAATGTTTTTATGGAATAAAATAGAATTGCTATATCACAAGGTGCATCTAATTTTAGTATTTTGAGAAAACTCTATACCATTTTCCATAGGGGTTAGACAAGTATACAGTTTTTAGACCAGTTTACATTGCCACAAAGAGTGCACAAGGGTTCAATTTTACTGTAACCTTGACAATATTTGATCTTTTTGGTCTTTTTCACATGGGCCATTCTCACAAGTGTGAGGTGGTATGTCATTGTAGTTCTGATTTGCAATTTCTTGGTGATCATTGTTGATGAATATATTTTCATGAGCCTGTTGGCTATCTTCATGTCTCCTTTGGAAAATTATGTACCTCTTCTGACCATGTTTTGACTGGGTTATCTATATTTTTATTACAAAAGACCTGTATTTTTGTCTCAGTACATCATGGTCACTGAGTAGATTTTTTCCACTGTTTCCTTTTAAAAAATTATTTATTTATGTATTTAATTGTTTTACATCCTCATTAATTTTTTGACAGTATAGGATTTTTCCCCTCAGGTGTGATTATTGTGGCACTCCCACTATGAAAACACCACAGTCCTTCATAGTCTAGGTCCTCCCCCCATCACCCCTGTTTTCTCCTCTCTCCTTCTCACTCCCCCTGCTCTCCCCATCTTTGATGCCTCAAATCTATGGTCAACTTTCAAGGGTTGGTTTTAAAGTTTTTGTCTGACCCTTTGTTTGGTTTCTCTATATTCCACATAAAAGTGAGATCATCCAGTATTTATCTTTCTCATTTTAGCTTAATTCACTTAGTATAAGCCCTCCAGCTCCATCCATGTTGCTGCAAATGGCATGAGTTTATCTTTTTTATTGTTGAGTAGTATTCCATTGTGTATATATACCACATCTTCTTGATTCATTTGTCTATTTTGCAGCACTTAGATTGTCTCTATATCTTGACCATTGTAAATAGTGCTGCTATAAATATGGGAGTGCAAGTTTCTCTTTGACTTAGTGTTTTTGTATTTTTGAGGTAGACATCTAGGTTTGGAATTACTGGGTCATATGGCAGATCCATTTTTGTCTTTCTATAGGGTACTGGACCAGTCTACACTCCCACCAGTAGTTTAAGAGGGTTCGTATTTCTCCACACCATCACCAACAGTTGTTCCTGGTCTTTTGGTATGGTCATTCTCAGGTATGATGTGGTATCTCATAGTAGATTGATTTACATTTCCCTGATGATAAGTGATGATGACAATTTTTTCATATGCCTGATGGCTATCTGTTTGTCTTCCTCACAGAAGTGCCTGTTTAGCTCCTCTGCCCATTTTTTTTTTGTCTGGGTTATTTTTTTCTTCCTGTTGAATTGTACCAGGCCTTTGCAGATCTTTGATATCATTCCCTTTTCAGATGTATGGCAAGCAAATATTTATTCCCATTCAATGAGCTGTCTCTTAGTTTTGTTAACTGTTACTGTACAGAAGCTTTTTAGTTTAATGTAGTCACAATTGATTATATTCTTTATTTTCCTTGCTGCTGGGAATGAATCTGCAAAATTGTTCTTGAAGTTTATGTCATGAGTGTTTTGTCTATGTTTTCTTCTATGTATTTTATGATTTCAGGTCTTACATCCAAGTCTTTTATCCATTTTGAGTTTATTTTGAGATATAGTGTGAGATAGTGGTCCAGTCTCATACTTTCACATGTGGCAGTCCAGTTTTCACAATACCATTTATTGAAGAGATTTTCCTTGCTCCAGTGCATATTCTTTAATACTTTATCATAGATTAGCTGCCATATATATGTGGTTTTATTCATGGCTCTCAATTCTAGTCCATTGGTCCATGTGTCTGTTTTTGTTCCAGTACTAAGCTGTTTTAATTAATATGGTATTATAGCATAGTCTGAAGTCTGGATGTATAATGCTACCATTTTCCCCTTTCAGTCAGGAGAGCTTTGGCCAGTTGGGTCTTTGTGATTCTATATGAATTTTAGCAGTGCTTTCTCAGTTTTTTAAAAAGAATGTCATTGAGATTTTTATTGGGATTGCACTGAATTCGCAAATTACTTTGGGTAGGATGGCCATTTGATAATGTTGATTTTCCAATCAATGAGCAGGTACTATCTTTCCATTTCTGTGTGTCTTTTGACAATGTTTTGTCATTTTCTTTGTATAGGTTCTTCACCTCCCTTGATAGATTTATTGCCAGGTATTTAATTTTTGGTACAATTTTAAATGGGATGGTTTTCTCTATGACTTCCTTTTAAAGCTGATTGTTTGCCTATAGGAAGGCAACTGATTTTTGTGTAGTGATTTTGTAACCTGCCACTTTATTGAACTGGTTTATTGCTTTAATAAGTTTCCCTGTGGATTTTCTAGGGTTCTCTCTCTGTATTATATTATCATGTCATCTGCAAATAATGATAGCTTTACTTCCTTCCTATTTGAATTATTTTTATATCTTTCTTTTGCCTAGTTGCTGTAGCTAGGACTTCTGAGTTGAATGGTCGCAATCAGAATGGACATCCTTGCCTTGTGCTGGATCTTAATGGAAAGGCTTTCAGTTTATTACCATTAAGAATGATTCTAATTATAGATTTGTCGTATCTGGTTTTTATTATGTTAAGATATCTTACTTTTATCACTATTTTTTCAAAGGCTTTCATCACAAATGGATTTTAAACTTTATCAAATATTTTCTTGACATCTATTGATATGATCATATGGTTTTTATGGTCCTTTATGTTGACGCTATGAGTTACATTGTTTGATTTTTGAGTGTTTAGTCATCTCTGTGTCCCTGGAATAAATCTCACTTGTTCATGGTATATAATCATTTTCATGCATTGATGGATTCGGTTTGCTAAGATATTTTGGAGGATTTTTGCATCTGTTTTCAATAGGAAGACTTTTCTGTAGTTTTCTGTTGTTGTTGTTTTTGTATTGTCTTTGATTTGGATATTGATATGAAGTTGGCTTCATAAAATGTGTTTAGAAGTGTTTCTTCTTTCTCCATTTTTTGAAAGAATCTGAGCCTGATAGGAAATAGTTTGTCTTTGAAAGTTTGGTAGAACTGCCTTGTGAAGCCATCTGGTCTTGGAATTTTGATTTTTGGGAGAGTTTGGATTTCTGTTTAAATTTCCTTCCTTATGGTTTGTTTAGATTTTCTATTTCTCTCCTATTCAGTCATGACTGATTCTATAATTCTAAGGATCTGTCTATCTCATCTAGGTTGTTAATTTATTTTGCATTTAATTTTACATAGTAAACTCTGATTATCTGCTGAATTTCTGTAGTCTTTTGTAGTTTCTACTCTTTTGTTTTTGAACCTATTCATCTGTGTTTTCTCTCCCTATTTTTCAGTAATATTAGCTAGAGCTTTATTTTGTTTATTTTTTCAAAGAAGCAGCTTTTGGTCTCATTGCTTTTTGAACTTTTTAAAAAAAGTTCTATTTCACTTATTTATGCTATGATTTTTATTCCTGCTACACTTCTGGATTTTTTGTTCTTCTTTCTCAAGTTTCTTGAGATGAGAGACAGGTTTTTAATTTGGGCTCTCTCTGTTTTTTTGATGCGGGCCTGTATTGCAATATACCCCTCATAGTACTGCTGTGTCCCATACTTCCTGGAATATTGTATCTGTGTTATCATTTGTCTCAAGGTGATATTTCAGTAGTTTTGTTTTTAGTCTCCATGAATTAGAGGATTTCCTTGCATTCCTTTTCCTTGCAGTTCATATCTAGTTTGATTTGTTGATACTTATGTTGTGACCCAGTATGTGGTCAATCCTGAAGAATGACCCATGTGCACTTGACAATAATATGTATTCAGTTTTTTTTTTTTTGCATACAGTGCCCTAAATATGACTATCCATGTGGTCTAGTTTTTTGTTTTGGATAACTTTGTCCTTATTTATTTTCCATCTCATTGGTGTGTCCTTTGATGAGAGTGGGTTGTTGAAGTCTCCAACCTCGTGTGTGTGTGTGTGTGTGTGTGTGTGTGTGTGTGTGTGTGAGTGTGTGTGTGTGTGAGTATTTTCTACAGTGTCTGTTTTCAGATTTCGTAGTAGTTGTCTGATATATTTTGGTGCTCCTTCATTTGGTGAGCATGTATTGATAAGTGTTATGTCTTCCCTTAATCATTACATATTGTCTATTCCTGTCTCTTTTTACCCATTTTACCTAGAAGCATTTTTATCTGACATAATTATGGACATCCTTGCCCTCCTTTGGGTGCTATTTCCTTGTAGAATTGTATTCCTTCCCTTTACTTTCAGTCTATGTTTATCCTGCAACTTAGGTGCATTTCCTGGGGGCAGGAGCAGATTGGATTCTGTTTCCTGAATTAACTCGCTACTCTGTCTTTTTATTGGTGAGTTTAGCCCATTGACATTTAGAGTGGTTATTGATATATAAATGTTCACTACTGCCATTTTTGTCCTTAGTTTTATGATTCTATTTAATTGCCTCTTCGGTTCTTTGTGCTTATTCCTCACTTTGGTTCAAATACTAAAGACATTTTTAATACTTGTAGAAGGGGATTTAGTGGTTGCAAACTCCCTAAGTTTCTGTTTGGCTGAGGTCTTGTTACTCCCTCATATATGAAGGAGAGCTTTTTAGGATAGAGTATTCTTGGTTGGGAATTTTTATCTAGGAGTATTTTGAATATTTCACACCATTCTCTTTTGCCTGTAGGGTTTCTACAGAGAAGTCTGATGTTATTCTAACTGAGGTTACTTTATACGTTATGTTTCTTCTCCTTCATCAGCTTTGTTATTTTTTCTTTGTATTACACAGTTGAGCATTTTACTACTATCTGTCATATAGGTCTTTTATTGTTTATGTAGTTTGGTGTTTTTTTAGTTTCCTATATTTGTGTGTTTCAACCCTCTTCAAGTTCGTGATATTTTCTTCCATTGTTTCTTTAAGTAATTGTTCAGTTCCCTTCTTTCTCTTCTCTTGGGATGCCTATGATTCTTATGTTTTCTTTCCTCATGGTGTCAGATAGTTCTTGAAGTGTTTCTTCATTTTTTTTTCCTTTGGTATTTCTCTTTCTCTATTTTGAGTCTTTCTCCATTTGCATTTTCAATCCCACTGATTCATTCTTCCATTGTTTTATGCTACTCCTTGGCTTTTTCCAGTATTTTCTATCTTGTCCATTGATTTTTCTATCTTTTGCATTTCTATTATTATCTTACATAGAGTTTCAACTTTTATTGACTGTTGCTTCTAATGCATTCATTTTCCTGAGTTTTCTTGCATATCTCTAAACTCTTTTTCTGTTTCCTTATATTGTTACAATTCTTTGATTCTTTTAATTATGTCTATTTTGAATTCTGTATCTTATACAAAGAAAAAAACTCTGTAATATCTTTGTGACATGTTTCTGGAGATTTGTTTCTCTGTGGTATATTGTTCTGCAGACTTGCTTAACCATTTATATTAGTCTTTTTCACCATCATTTGCTTAGAGTTTGTTCTGCTGTAGTTGTTGTGTGAGAGTCCTCCTCTTTCACTGTTCTGGGCATTTATCAGTTGGCAAGCATGGCAGCTGGGGCCTTGTAGAGAGCTGAAACTGTGTTGACAAAAAAAAAAAATAAGAGAAATGGTGGTATCCCATTCCTAGACTTCAAACTATACTACAAGTCTATAGTAATCAAAATGTTATGGTATTGAAAAATAAACAGACACACTAACCAATGTAATAGAATTGAAAGCTCAAAAATAAACATACATTATATAGACAATTATTCTTTCACAAAGAAGCCAAGATTATATAATGTTCAAAGAATGTCTGCTGATCAAATGGTGTTGGAAAACTGAAAAACCATGTACAAAAAATGCAATTATACCAGTCTTTCACACAGTACACAAAAATTCACTCAATATCTCTAAAGACTTGGATGTAAGATGGGTAACCATATAACACATAGAAGAAAATACAGGCAGAACTCCACAAAATTGACTTGAGGATATCTTTGTGGTCTCAACTCCAAAGGGGGAAACACAAAATTATACAAATGGTTTAAGAAGTTAAAATATCTTCAGTAAATGAAATTATCATTAAATGAAAAAGTTACCCAACTAAATGTGAGAATATATTTGCACATTATCCATCTGACAAGGAACTAATAACCATAATCTACAAAGTACTCATACAACTCAAGAAAATAAAAGAACCTAATCACAAAATGGACAAAAGGGCTAAATAGATCCTTTTGAAAATAAACATACAGATTAGCCAATCGGCACATGAATAAATGTTCATCATCACTTATTATGAGGGAAATGCAAATCAAACCCTCAATGAGATACCATCTTCCTCCAGTGAGAATGAACCACATGAAATCCAAAAGAATCAACAAACGTTGGTGAGGGAATGGAGTAAAAGAAATCCTCTTACCTTGTTGGTGGTAATGTATACTTGTCCAGCCACTATGGAAAACAATATGGAGGTTCCTGAAAATATTAAATATAGACCTACCGTATGATCCAGCAATTCTACTTTTAGGCAACTACCTGAAGAATACAAAATCACTAATTCGAAGGGATATATGTGATCCTATGTTCGCTGTAGCACTATTTACAATATCAAAGTTGTGGGAACAATTTAAATATCCATCAACTGAACAGTGTTTTAAGATGTGGTCTATATACACAATGGAATGCTACTCAGCCATTTTAAAACAAAGATTAACTACTTATTTGCAACAAAATGTTTGTAACTGAAAGAGATTATGCTTAGTAAAATACTCAGAATAAGAAAGACAAATATCAGATGATTTAACTTATATGTGGAATATAAAGAAACAAAGCAACAAAACCGACAAAAGTAAACCAAAACAAACCCTAGAAATACAGCCACAGAACTGAGGGTACTTGGTGGAAGGAAGGTATAGTGGCAACAAAAGTGGGGAGATAGGCCAATGGCCTAGAGTAAAGAACTATTGTGGCTTTTTCATGGGAGCAGTGTGACAACATATATCTGAAAAAGTGTGAACCTATTCCCCTAAATCATAGCATTCAATCTTGCAATCTTGTAAACCAATGTTCTCTCTCTCTCTCTCTCTCTCTCTCTCTCTCTCTCTCTCTCTCTCTCTCTCCCATTTCTTTGAGTGGAGTCTTCTTTCTCTCAGTGCAATATTTCAAATACTGAGCAGAGAGACTCAGAGACAGTTATTCCACTGTTGACCTTGAACTAAGGATACAGCCAAAATGAACAACATATAAGTCCCAAAAACATGGATCTGACATGAATAAGAAGATTAATAAATACCTGTGAATTGAGTACTGTATGAATATTATAGAACAAAATATGTTTAGAACAATATTATGAGGTTTATAATGAAAATAACTATACACAAGTGAATTGAAAGTGAACAGAAACAAGTTGCAAGTCAGGATGACTATACAAAATAAAATATGATTTTTAACTCCATAATAATCAAGGAAGAATGTTGACCTAGCAGAATAATTTCCATTCTCACAATGCATATTTTAAATGTGTGAGTAGGATCATGAAGAATATCCACAATAAAATTAAACTGGTCTTAAAAAATAAAATATGCTAACCAAATTCTATTATAGGTATGGAACTATACTTAAATTTACATTTACTTTTCCAATGTCCTTTAATTACACCTTAGATAAGTAGAGACAGAATAATCAGAGTAACTGACTACGCTATTGCAAAAACCTAGCATAATGAAATGCAGGGTATTTTTTGGGCCTCCCTGGTGGCACAACAGTTTAAGTTTCGGCCTCTGAATCTGTCTGCAGCAATGCAGCACGAGTTTGATCCCTGACCAGGGAGATTCCCACATGGTGCAGCAGATTCCCACATGGCGCAGCAGACCTCTCCTGTCTTGAACGCTGCTCCCCTCAGCAGTGTACTTCAGTCAATCTGCCTGTTCTGCTCCCCGCTCTGTCTCTGGTGAATCCTCTCACCACCACACATCTCTGGCCTACACCCCAGTTCTTGTGTGCATAAATAAAAATAAATCCTTAAAAAGAAAAGAAATTCAGGATCTTTTATAATACAACTTGCAATTCAGTAGTGTTAGTCTTGTAAATGCCTCGGAAGAAAAAAAGTCTTTAAATAAGGATTTACATTCTATATGTTAAAAATCGCATTAAAATTTGCTAGAAAAATATCTACAAATATAAATATTATTTGTTTTTTAAGATTTATTTATGTATACAGGAGCTGGGGTATAGGCCAGTGGTGTGAGGGGGTGAGAGTATTCACCAGAGACAGAGTGGGGAGCAGAACAAGTGGATCTACTGAAATACACTGCTGAGGGGAGCAGTGGGCAAGAGAGGAGAGGTCTGCTGCGCCATGTAGGTTAGCTCCCTGGCCCGGGATTGAACTCGTGCTGCAGTAGCTGCTGATAGCTTCATAGTGCTGAGACTTAACCCACCAGGGAGGCCCAATAAGTATTTTTTGTTAAAACACAATGAAAAGCAAGTTTATCTAAAGTCACCAAAAACACTATTGATAGGTTTTGCAATTTCATTTCCGTTCTTTTCCTTCTAAAAAAATAAGTACTTCCCTAATATAAAGTTTCTGAATTTCCAACTCTACCTCCCACCTTGCTTCTTCCATTTTTTTTCTGTTCCCTAATTTGATATGAAGAGGAAAAAAAGGTGTGGTTGAGGTTGACAAGGAAAAATATTCTTGGATTCACCCCTTACCCATCTGCAAATTCTGCTAAAGTAAAATATGACTCAGCTCCTTAATTTCAAGTTACATGTCTACCAAAATAAGTTTATGGTTGGATTAATTTTAAAGATATAACTAATCCTGAGAAGCAAATTAAAGTATGGAAACAATTGATATCTATAACATTAATTTTATATTAAATCCTTTTTTCTCTCTAATTATGTGGTGTGTGCATGAAAGATAATTTTGCATATAGTTGCTTAAAGTGAGGATATATTCACCCCATAGATTTCCCTCTAGAGCTTTTGCTGATAAATAATTCTGCTTGCTTATTTTCCAATTAGAACTGCTCTTCATGGGGAATAACCAAAAACATTGGCAGAGGTTAGCTTTCAAATTTCTGCTAATATGGAAACTATCTGTAAGCAAAAGAAAACATACCTTATTTAGCTATATCACTTCACACTTTTTTATTTTACACCTCAAAGCAGTTTTTATTTATATTTTATAAAGTAATCAGTAAGCATGAATATGTTGCCTGTAAGGCAGAACTTTGTACAAAATTATGAGTAACTGACAACAGGAATATAAAGCAAGCCTATAAGTAATGAAAGTAATCATCTATTTGATGAGCAATATGACTACTATTCTGAGGACACCCATAACTAATACCAGCACTGCATCGAGACCTGAGAATTTTCTCTCCTTTCATTCCCTCCTTTCATTTCTCATAGGATGTGAAATGCCTATCATCTGAAATGTCTAAATAATGAACAAATAAAATTTCCTGTCTAGAAAACCTTTGCTTTTAAAATGGTTACATTTATTTTTTAAATTTCAGTTATTCTTTAATTTTTGCATAAGTTTTTGCTCCTCCATATGTGCACATGTTCCACTGACCCTCCACCAAACTTTGTGCCAAGACCTCATCTGCCTTATGCTCTCCTTCCTTCCCTTCTTCCCCAACCACTCCCACCCCCCATTCCCTCTGGTAACCATTAAATTCTTTTATGAAGTCCAAGATTCATTTCTGCTGTATTTCATCTTGTATGGTTTTTTTTGTTGTTGTTGTTATTTATATTCCACTGAAGAGTGAAAGCATCCACTCTTTCACTTTCTGGACTTGTTTTGCTTGACATAGTCACTTCAAAGTCAATCCATTTTGTCCCAAAGCCACTCTTTCATTTTAGACAGCTGTATAGTATTCCATTGAGCATACATTCCACAGTTTCTTTACTCATTCATCTTTTGAAGGACATTTAGTTCAGTTCCACAATATGGCTAGTGTGAACAGTACTGTTATGTACACAAGCATTCATAAGTCTTTTCATATAGGGTTTTTATATTTTTAGGGTAAATTACCTAGCAGAGATATTGCTGTATCATACAGAAATTCTACTTTTATTTTTTCAAGAAATCTCCGTACCGTTTTGCAAAGAGGCTGCACCAACTTTAATTTTCACCAACAATGTATTAGAGATCCTTTTTCACCACATCCTCACCAATATTTGTTGTTTACATTCTTTTTAATATGGGCCTTTCTCATAGGGGTGAAGTGATATCTCACTGTGGTTTTGATTTTCATTTCCTTTGTAATAAGTAATGTCGAATAATTTTTCATATGTCTATAAGCCATCTGAATGTCTTCTATAGAAAAGTGTCTACTTAGGTCTTTTGCTCACTTTTTTGTTGGTCTGCCTGTAAATTTTTCCTTGTTGGATTGTATAAGAATGTTGTATATTTTGGAAATTAGCCCTTTATCAGATGTACGATGTGCAAATATTTTTACCTATTCTGTAAGTTGCTTTTTGTTTTTGTTATAGTTTCCTTTGCATTACAAATGCTTTTTTCTAAATTTATTTATTTTCTTATATTATCATTCATTTTTGTACAAGAATTGGTTCTCCCTCCAGATATAGTCCCCTAGTCCTCCCTCCACCGTAACACCCACAAACCATCACCATAGTCCCTTGTGCTCTTCTCTCCCCTGTTTTGACTCCTCTCCATCCTACTCCCTTGCTGTATCCTTCAGATTTAGATTCAGCTTGCAAGTTTTGTCTTTTTTCTTGACCTGCAAAAGCTTTTTAGTTTGATGTAGTGACAGATGTTTATTTTTGCATTTGTTTTCCTTGCCATTTGAGTTGAGACCCCCAAATTCATCTTTGTGGTAGATGTGCTGTAGTGTGTGTCTTCTGTTTTTTTTTTTTTAATGTATGTTATGGTTTCAGGATATATTCAGGATCTTTAATACTTTTTTTTTAATTTTTGTGTATGGAGATAAGTGTGAATCTAGCTTCATTTCTTTGCATGTGATTATCAATGGTTCCCAATAAAATTTGTTAAAGAGGATTTTTTCCCCTCCATTGTACGGCCATGTTTCCTTTGCCAAAAATTAGCTGCCCAAATTTGTGTGGGTTTATATCAGAGCTTTCTATTCTGTTAAATTGTTCCGAATTTCTATTTTTGTTTTAATACCACACTGTTTTGATTACTGTTGTTCTGTAATGTAGTTTGTAGTCAGGAAGTGTGATACCTCCATTCTTCTTTTTCTCTCAGGATTGCTTTTGCTATTCAAGGCCTTTCATAGCTCCATATTGATTGTACAATTGTTCTATTTCCTTGCAAAATGTTATTAGGATTTTCATAGGTATTATGTTGAACCTGTAAATTGCTTTAGGTACTATGACCATTTAGTAATAATTATTCTTGAAACCCATGCACACAGGATAACTTTTCATTTCTTTGTGTACTCTTTTATTTCCTTTAAGAGAGTTTTATAGTTTTCAATAAATAGGTCCCTTACCCATGTAAAGTTTACTACCAGTTATTTAATTATTTTTGGTCTGATTGTAATGGGATTGTTTTCCTTTATTCTGATACTTTTTTGTTTTGTTTTTTTTTAGAGATCTTGGGTAAGCTTTATTTTTTATTTTTTTAATATATATATTTTTATTGTTATTTATATCTTTTCATTTTGTATTCCCCTTGGGTAACCCACCACCAATTCACCTGTGATCCTTCTCCGTGGTCCCTTGTGTCCTTTTCTACTCCATTTTGTGCCTTTATTCTCCCCCTCCCCACAACCCCCCCCAAGTGTCTCTCTCCTATTTGGTTTCCCTATAGTCCTGTTATAAGTGAAACCATTCGATATTTTTCTTTCTTTCTGGCTTGTTTCGCTGAGTATGATCCCCTCTAATTCCATCCATGTCACTGCAAATTGCATGTGTTTATCTTCTTTGAATGCTGAATAGAATTCCATTGGGTGCATGTACCTCATATTCTTGATCCAATCATCTATTTTTGGACATCTGGGTTGCTTCCATACCTTTGCTATTGTGAACAGTGCCACAATGGACATACGGGTGCATGTATCCTTTTGGATTAGTGTTTTTGTGTCCTTTGGGTAGATTCCCAAAAGTGGTATTTCTCGGTCGTATGGAAGCTACATGTTTAGCAGTTTGATGAAACGCCATACGGCTTTCCATAGTGGTTGGACCAGTTCGCATTCCCACCAGCAGTGTAGAAGAGTACCTTTTTCTCCACATCCTTTCCAGCATTTGTCGTTGCCTGTATTTTTAATGTGTGCCATCCTCACAGGTGTGAGGTGGTATCTCATAGTGGTTTTGATTCATATTTCCTTGATTATAAATGATGTTGAACATTTTTTCATATATTTGTTGGCCATTTGCTATTCTTCTTTGGAGAAGTGTCTGTTTAGCTCTTCTGCCCATTTTTTGACTGGGTTATTGGCTTTGTTTTTGCTGAGTTGTGTGAGTTCTTTGTAAATTTTTGTTATCGGTCCTTTATCACATTTATTGTGTGCAAAGATATATTCCCAGTTGGTAGGGTGTCTGTTAACTTTTGTTAATGTCTCTTTTGCTGTACAGAAGCTTTTTATTTTGATGTAATCCCACCTTTTTATCTTGTCCTTCACTTCCTTAGCCTTGGGGGATGTATCTTTAAAGATTTTGCTGAGATGTATGTCTTGTAGAGTTTTGCCTATATTTTCTTCTATACATTTTATGGTTTCAGGTCTTAAGTCTAGGTCTTTTATCCATTTTGAGTTGGTTTTTGTGCAGGGTGTGAGGTAGTAGTCTAGTTTCATTTTTTGCATGTGGCTGTCCAGTTTTCCCAGCACCATTTATTGAATAGACTGTCCTTGTTCCACTGCATTTTCTTTGCTCCTTTGTCAAAGATTAGTTGTTCATAGATATGTGGCTTTAATTCTGGGTATTCTATTCGGTTCCATTGGTCTGTGTAACTGTTTTTGTTCCAGTACCATGCTGTTTTAGTTATTACAGCTTTATTGTGTAGTTTGAAATCAGGGAGTGAAATTCCTCTGTTTTATTTCTTTTTAGTCAGGAGGGTTTTAGCTGTGCGAGGTTTTTTTATGGTTCCATATGAATTTCATCAGTATTTGATCTATTTCTTTGAAGAATGTCATTGAGTTATTTATTGGAATAGCATTGAATCTGTAAACTGCTTTTGGTAGGATTGCCGTTTTGATAATGTTAATCCTTCCAATCCATGAGCAGGGGATATCTTTCCATTTTCTTGTGTCTTCTTGTATTTTTTTCAACAGTGTTTTATAGTTTTCTTTGTATAAGTCTTTTAGGTCTTTTGTTAGATTTATTCCCAGATATTTGATTTTTTTTGGTTTTGATTTGGAGGGGATGGATTTCTTAATTTCTTTTTCTTGAGATTGGGTGTTTGCATATAGGAAGGCTACTGATTTTTGTGCGTTGATTTTGTGTTCTGCTACTATACTGAACTGGTCTATAATTTTGAGTAGTTTTTCTATGGAGTTTTTAGGGTTTTCTATATATATTATCATATCATCTGCAAACAGACAGTTTAATTTCTTCCTTTCCTATTTGTATTCCTTGAATGTCTATCTTTCGTCTTATTGCTCTGGCGAGGACTTCCAGTATTATATTGAAAAGTAATTGTGAGAGTGGACATCATTGCCTTGTTCCTGATCTTAGTGGAAAGGCCTTCATCTTCTCACCATTGAGGATAATGTTGGATGTGGGCTTGTCGTATATGGCTTTTATTACGTTGAGGTATGTTCCTTCTATCCCAAGGATTTCAAGGGCTTTATTTTTAAAGATTTATTTATTTATACATACAAGCTGGGGTACAGACCAGAGTTGTGGGGGCGGTGAGAGGGTTCACCAGAGACAGAGCGGGGAGCAAAGCAGGCAGATCAGAAATACACTGCTGAGGAGAGCAGTGGGCGAGGCAGGAGAGGTCTGCCGCACTATGTGGGATTCTCCCTGGCTGGGCGTCGAACTCCCAGTGCTGCTGCCAACAGCTACACAGCGCAGTGCTTAACCGCTGCGCCACCAGGGAGGCCCGGATTTCAAGGGCTTTTATCATAAATGGATGTTGCACTTTGTCGAATGCTTTCTCAGCATCTATTGATATAATCATATGGTTTTTATTTTTCTTTTTGTTGATGTGTTGGATTACACTGATTGATTTTCGGATGTTTAACCATCCTTGTGTCCCTTGAATAAATCCAACTTGGTCGTGGTGTATTATCTTTTGGATGCATTGTTGGATCCTGTTGGCCAAGATTTTGTTAAAGATTTTTGCATCAGTATTCATTAGGGAGATTGGTGTGTAGTTTTCTTTTTTTGTATTGTCTTTGTCTGGTTTTGGTATTAGAGTAATATTTGCTTCATAGAATGTGTTTGGTAGTACTCCTTCCTTCTCGATTTTTTGAAAGAGTTTGTGTAATATAGGTACTATTCCATTTTTCAATGTTTGGTAGAATTCGTTTGTGAAACCATCTTGTCATGGGCTTTTGTTTTGGGGGAGGTTTTTAATTACTGTTTCAATTTCACTGCTTGTGATTCGTCTGTTTAGGTGTTCTATATCTTCTTTGTCTAGTTTTGGGTGATTGTATAGTTCTAGGAATTTGTCCATATCCTCTAGGTTGTTGTACTTGTTTCCGTATAGCTGTTTATAGTAATCTCTGATTATTTTTTTTATTTTTGCTGTGTCTGTTGTAATTTCTCCTTTTTCATTTATGATCCTATTTATTTGTGTTTTCTCTTGTTTTTTCTTTGTAAGCCTGGCTAGTGGTTTGTCTATTTTGTTTATTTTTTCAAAGAATCAGCTTTTGGTTTCGTTGATCTTCTGGATGGTGTTTTTTATTTCCATTTCATTTATTTCTGCTTTGATTTTTATTATTTCCTTTCTTAAACTGACTTTGGGGTTTTTTTGTTGTTCATTTTCTAGTTCTTTGAGATGTGAGATTAAATTGTTTCTTTGGGTCGTTTCTTGTTTTTTGATGTGAGCTTGTAATGCTATATATTTTCCTCTTATTACTGCTTTTGCTGTGTACCAAATGTTCTGGAAAGTTGTGTTCTCGTTGTCATTCAGTTCTAGATATTTTTTAATTTCTTCTTTGATCTCTTCGTTGATCCATTGGTTTTCCAGTAATTGGGCTTCAGTCTCCATGAGTCTCCAAAAAGGTTTCTTTTTTTCTTTTTATGATTTATTTGCAGTTTGACTCCTTTATGATTGGAGAACAAGGCTCGTACGATTTTGATCTTAGTGTATCTGTTGAGGTTTGTTTTGTGGCCTAATATGTGATCTATCCTGGAGTATGTTCCATGTGCACTTGAGAAAAATGTGTATTCAATTTTTCGGGGGTGAAGTGATCGATAGATATCTGTTAATCCCATGTAGTCTAGGTCCTTATTTAGAGCTTTAATGACCTTGGTTACTTTTTGTCTTCTTGATCTGCCCAATAGAGAAAGTGGGGTGTTGAAGTCTCCTACTATGTATATATTTTCTTTAATGTCTGTTTTCAGGGATGATAATAACTGTCTGATATATTTTGGTGCTCCTTCATTTGGGGAGTATATGTTGATCAATGTTATATCCTCCTGTTTTATTGTCCCTTTTATCATGATGTAGTGACCAGCTTTGTCTCTTTTTACCTTCTGAAGTTTGAAGTCTATTTTATCTGATATAAGTATAGCTGTTCCTGCTTTCTTTCTTGGTCCATTTGCTTGTAGGATTGTTTCCCATCCTTTAACTATTAATCTCTGTTTCTCTTTTGCAATTAAATGTGTTTCCTGTAGGCAGCAGAAGGTTGGGTTCTGGTTTTTGATCCATCCTGCTATTCTGTGTCTTTTAATTGGTGTGTTTAGTCCATTTACATTTAGAGTTAATATTGATATACTATCATCCATACTTTTTGTTTGTTTGTTTACCTTTTTGTGATTCGAGTACTTCCCTAATTCCGTATTTCCTGGTCTTTCCTCTGTTGATTTTGTCTTCATGGCTTCTTCTAGTATTCTTTGGAGTCGGGGTTTGGTACTGATGAATTTCTGTAGTTTCTGTGTGTCAGAGAAGGTCCATATTTTTTCTTCATAGCGGAAGGAGAGCTATGCAGGGTAGAGTATTCTTGGTTGACATTTGTTGTCATGTACTGTGTTACGTATGTCCCTCCATTCTCTTCTTGCCTGTAGTGTTTGTAGTTAAAAAAAAGTGGGGGGTGAGGAAAGAAAAGGAGAATGAAGGTGAAGAAAAATAGGAAGGAAGGACCAAGAGAAAAAGGTAGAGTAAAAGTAAAAAAAAATTAAATTAATTTTTTTTAAATTTTAAATATATAAAAAAAGTAAAAATAATAAAATTAATAATAATAATAAAAATAAAGTATTGGGGTGATGTGAACTTGGGGAGAGTTTTGTAGTCCTTTTGTTCTTAGGTTTTGGGGTTTCTCAGTGGGCCCCCTCTTGGGTTCAACCTCTCCTTTCCAGTGTCCGATGTTGCCGTTGTCTTGCTGTCGCTGCTGTCATTGGTCTTTGCTTAGGAGTCTTTCTATTCTTTCTCCCCCCACCTTTTTTTTTGTTTGTTTCTTTCCTCCAATGTTTGCCTGGAGCTATTCCTGCTTCTGGGGTTATGTCTGGTGAGGGGGCGGGGGTTGGGAGCTCCTGGTCTTAGTTTCTTTTCTGCTGCTTGGGCACTGCTGCTCCACGAGGGGGTGCAGGGGTGGAGGCTGTGGGTGGCTCTTGTTCAGGGTTTCACCTCCCCTAGTTTCTGGAGGGCCAGTGTGCAGCCACCTAGAGGTTGGGGGTGGGGCCACGGGGGGTAGGTTCCTTTCTGCAGCCCTCCCAGTGCCAAGATGCTGACACTTTGCAGGGGAGGTTGTGGTCAGAGATAGTTCCAGCAGGAGCCTGTACCCCGGCAAAAGGTATGGGAGTTGTTGTGGGGACTGTCAGTCAGTGGTTCTTAGTAATCACTCCCCTGCTCTAGTTACCTCCCATCAGATTGGAGGAGGGTCCTACTGATCAGTGATCATTTTCCTTTATCAGTCTTTTGGTTTCCCTAGTGACTGCTACTGCTACTGGGATCAAGTTACAGCCTACAGCCAGGACAGGTGGTCTCAGCTGGAGGCTTTCCTGTCTAACAGGTTTCTCTGGCCAATTTATCACCTAGCAACCAGTGGAGGGATGCTTCTTGCTTGGACTTCCTCCCCTCTAAGATGTTACCTAGCCCCAGGTGGGGGATGGGGTGCAGTGACCCTCAAGCTTTCCTGTGCTTCAGCGCTGCCATGCAGGGAAGGGGGGGTGGGGGGGAGTGGGGGGGTCACGCTCCCCATCGGCTGGCCAGAGCCCTCTGATCTCACTGCAGTTTCTAACCTTGTATTCAGTGGTTCTCAGGGAAGCCGGTTCACCCACCTCTCCTTGCTGTTTTTCCTCTGTGTGAGGTCCGATGTCTTTTCTCTTTACTCCGACTCTTTGGTTTATTTTTAAGTCTAAAGCACCCCTGGGGTTGATTTTATTGTGTAGGGGTTGATTTTATTGTGTAGGGCATCCGGTTCTCCTCAAGTCAGCTCTCAAAGTTAGGGATATTTTTTCTCCTTAAATTGATTTTTTGGGGGGAGAGCCTGATTCTAGCGTCTGTTCGCTGCTATGTTTTGGGGGCGTTGGCCTATTTTGATACATTGTTTGCATACAGAAATGCAACTTATTGATTTTGTATCCTGCCACTTTTCTGCATTCATTATTTATAATAGTTTTTTTTTTAACATGTCATTTGCAAATAGTCATACTTTCAATTCTTTTCCTGTTTGGTGTCCTTTTATATCTTTTTCTTGGGTTTAGTTTTGTTTGTTTCTCTTATTAGTTTACCTTGGCATGAGGTGGGGGCAGGAGGGGAGTCTGGTACCTAAATACTCTATCTCAGTTTGAAGAATGAAGACAGTCACTTCTGCCTCCTCTCCTTTCTCTCCACAACAAGTCTGTTCAGCGCTTTAGTTGTCTTAACTTCTCACCCCACCTCCCTACTGCTTCTTTCTGCCACGGGTCATGGTCTGTTAAACTTGAGTGTCCTTTTTAGGGTAGCTAGCTCTGGACCATGGGGCTCAAGCTCGTGGACTCATTTGGACGTGGCAGGCCAGAGGAACCTCAGGGTGTGTGCCCTATTATCTAGTTTTGACAGCAAGCAGTAGTTTCACTCTCCCTCCCATCCCTGCAGGGCAGTTTCTGAGGGACTACCTCAGCATGCTCTGGGCAAGCTCTGCAACCCACCAGATACTTTCCAAGAGATTAATGAGTTCTCTCACCAATCATTTTCTGGGCTATTGGGCCAGTGATGGAGCCTAACCTGGCTCAGGCTGGCATCTCTATGATCTCTTCTGGTATGGGAGGGTGCTTTCCTTGCTCTTGCTGGTCATAGAGTTCTCAATGTACTGGGTTGAATCTGCACCCACATGTAAGCAGAGTTCCTCCAGGAATATTCACAATACCCCAGAATTCCCACTAGTACGTTGAGTAGTAGAGCCTTGGCCCACTTTGCCAGCTGGGGTATTACTCTCCCAGTCATTCTCAGTTGCACTTCCTCCCACTCGTTTCCCTCAGAAGTCATCAGCCTTAATTTGAATTCTCTGTGGGAAAGTCCTGGCACTCTGTTTAGGAACTTCTGAATCTTCCTTTGAACAAATTTTTTTATAGTTGCTTTTAGGAGAGAAGGTGATCCCAACCTCTCTATTCTGCCATGTTCTGTTAACTTTTTCTCTTTGGATACACACGGAGGTGTGTGTGTGTGTACGCGTGCATGCGCTCTCACACTCAAAACAAGGTTTTTAAAAATTGGAAATGTACTATATTTATTGTTTTATATCATGTACTCAAAACTTCTTGGGCACTTTTGTTTTATTACAATAAGCAGTACATGTTCATTATAGAAAATATTTAAATATAAATTTTGGTTTTCTGCATAGAAGATTTGGTTGAGGATGAGTTTACCATATGCACATAAGGAGAAGTAAAAAATGTAATCTCAAAGTTATATAGACATGTAAAACACTGAAACATTCATTTAAAAGAATTTAAATATAGATGAACAAATGGAAGAAAAGAATTATCAAAAATGTAAAGTTAGATGAAATGAAGAAAAATAAAAACTACCTGAAATTCCATCTACGTATGCTAATGGCAATGTTTTGGAAAATATGTAAGTTTTTTTCCTATGAAAATGTACACTTTTTTTTTTTTTACAAAATTAAGCTAACACTGTACCTACATAGTAGGGTTTGTCACTGGTTTTTCACTTACTCTCAGAATTATCAAAATATTTTCTTTCTTATCAGTCATTCACTTCATGATTCCATATGAATTTCAGCAATATTTCTTTTCTGTGAAGAATGTCATTGAGATTTTTATTGGAATTGTATTAAATCTGTAAATTGCTTTTGATAGAATGGCCATTTTGATAATTTTGACTCCTCCAATTCATTAGCAGGGAATAATATTTCTGTTTCTTTTTGTCTTCTGTAATGTTTCCTTATAATTTTCCTTGTAGAGGAAAATTTTTTCAATTTTTTTGTTAGGGTTATTCCCAGGTATTTAATTATTTTTGGTACAATTGTAAATGAAATGTTATTTTTTAATTTGTTCCTCTTCAGACTGATTGTTTGCATATTAGGAAGGCTACTGATTTTTGTGTATTGATTTTGTAACCTGCCACGTTCCTAAACTGATTTGTTGTTTTAATTAGTTTTTCTATGGGTTTTTCAGGGGTTTCTATATATATTATCATAGCATTTGCAAATAATAATGTTATCCTTCTTCTTTCCCTATTTGGATTCTTGCCTAATTGCTTTCTCTTGCCTAATTGCTCTAGCTAGGACTTCCAGTATTATATTGAAAAGCAGTGGTGAGAACAGACATTTGTGTCTTTTTCCATCTTAATGATGGAATGATGAGGACTGTGGTTTGTCATATATGACTTTTATTATGTTAAGATGTGTTACTTTATTCCCAGTTTTTTTGAGGAACTTTATGATAAATGAATGTTGCACTTTATCAAATGATTTCTCAGCACCTATTGATATGATAATATGTTTTTTATTTTTCTTTTTGTCGATATGGTGAATTACATTAATTGATTTTTGGATATTGAGCCATCCTTGTATACCTGGAGTAAATCCTTGGTCATGGTGTATAATCCTTTAGATACATTGTTGGATTTGGTTTGTTTAGATTTTATTGAAATTTTAGCATCTGTATTCATTAGGGAAATTGGCCTGTAGTTTTCTTTTGTGTGTGTTTTCTTTTCTTTGTTTGGTTTTGGTATTAGTGTAATGTTGGCTCTGTAAAGTGTATTTGGTTGTATTCCTTCCTTCTCAACTTATTGAAAGACTTTTATAGGATAGGCACCAGTTCATCTTTGAACGTTTGGTAGAACTTGCTTGTAGAAATGATCTGGTCCTGGGCTTTTGTTTTTGGGGATGGTTTTGATTACTGTTTCAGTTTCGCTGCTTGTAATTGTTCTGTTTAGGTGTTCTATTTATTTATTTCTTCTTTACTCAGCTTTCGGTGATTGTATAAATCTAGGAATTTGTCTATCTAATCTAGATTGTTGAACTTGTTTGCATTTATATAATGTTCATAGTTGTGGTGCCAGGAAGGCACAGTGAAGGTTCCCTATGATTCAGGCAGATGGGTAAAGGAGGAGTTCGGGAGCCCTCGGTGACTTTTTCAGGCTTTTAATTATCTTTTGTAGTGAGATAGCCAGGTACAGGGCAGGCAAGTCTGGCTAGCCTCCCAGCCCTCCTGCAAATCTTTACTCTTCTGGGCTCTGTGGCGTCATCTAGTGGTCTCTGCTGCATGGTCCTCTGCTGCCATGCTCTGCTTCTGCTGCTACCGCTGCTTCTGCTGTTGCTGCTGCTTCTCTGGGATGCCACCCTTATATCCTTGGCATCCAGGCCAAGGTGTGCCCACTCACATACACCCACACCCTACTCCAGGTGCCACCATCAGGCATCAGTCTTCAGGACTGAAGATGTCTATCATTAAATCTAATGGTGGTCGGCCAGAAAATCCTGTTAATTGATTTACCCTACAGTAATAATCTCTAATTTTTCTCTGGAATCTGCTGTGTCTATTGTAATTTCTCCTCTTTCATTTATGATCCTACGTATCTTAATTTTCTTTCTCTTCGTGAGCCTAGCTAGAGGTTTGTCTGTTTTGTTTATTCAAAGAAACAACTTAAAAAAATTATTTATTGCATAGAATAACTGGGGTATAGGCCAGAGGTGAGGGGGGTGAGAGGTTTCACCAGAGATAGAGTGGGAAACAGGATAGTTGGAGTCACTGAAATACAGTGCAAAGGGGAGAAGCAGTCAAGTCAGGAGAGGTCTGCTGCACCATGTGGGTTAGCTCCCTGGCCAGGAATTGAACTCAGGCCGTGGCAGTGATAGCACAGATTCTAAACGCTACACCTCCAGGGAGGCCCCCAACTTATGGTTTTATTGATCTTTTGGATTTTCTTTTTGTTATGCCAGCAAGGCACCAGGCAGGTTCTCTGTGATTCATGCAGACCGGTAAAGGACGAGTTCTGGAGACCTCGGTGGCTTTTGCTGGCTTTTAATTATCTTTTCTGCAGTGAGGCAACCAGGTACAGGGTAGGCAAGGGTGGGGGCAGAGGGTCGGGAGGCTAGCAGGCCTCCTAGCCCCCAGCAAATCTTCATTTTCTCTGGGTTCTCTGTCTGCTGCTGCTGCTTTTTTTACCACTGCTTCTATCGCCTCTGCTTCCGCTTCTGTGGCACTCCCTTGCGCTCCACTCACTTCTGCCTCTGCTACTTTCTCTTCCACCGCTTCTATCGTAGGCCTTCATAGAGCAGCTCTCCAGGCCCAGATGCGCCCACTCATGCACATGCACGCCACCATGAGGCGCACATGAAAGACCGCAGGTGGCCATCATTAAATCTAATGGCAGTAAGGCAGAAAATCCTGACCACTCTTTCACTTACCCTACGCTTTATTTCTATTTCATTGATTTCTGTTTTAATTTTTTAAATTTCCTTTCTTCAAATGGCTTTTGGGTTTTTTTGTTGTTCTTTCTCTAGTTCCTTGAGATGGGAGATTACTTTGTTTCTTTGGGATCTTTCTTGTTTCTTGATGTGGGCCTATATTGCTATATACTTTCCTCTTAATACTGCATTTGGTGTGTTCCATACTATAGCGCCAGCAAGGGCACAGAGCAGGTTTCTTATGATTCAAGCAGATGGTAAAGGAGTCCTGGAGCCCTCGGTGGCTTTTTTAGGCTTTTAATGATCTTTCTGCAGTGAGGCAACCAGGTACAGGACAGGCAAGGTGGCTGGGGTGCCGGAAGGCTGATAGACCTCCCAGCCCCTGGCAAATATTCACTCTTTTTGGGCTCTCGCGGCATCTCCTGGTCTCTCTTCTGCACCCTGAATGGTCCTCTGCTGCTGTGCTCTCTGTTCGCTGCTGCTGCTGCTGCTTCTACTTCTGTTCCTGTTTCTCTTCTTCTGTGGTTTCTGCTGCTTACTCTCTGGGACACCCTTAAATTCTGTCTCTCCAGGCCCACGTGTGCCCACTCACGCACGCCCACACCCTACTCCAGGTGCCGCCTCAGGCACAGTTGTAGGACCGCAGGTGACTATCATTAAACCAAATGGCGGTAGGGCAGAAAATCCTGATAATTTTTTCACTTACCCTATACATACATACTGAATTGTTGTGGCCTAGTTTTCATTTGTCTCAGGTATTTTTTAATTTCTTCTTTGATTTCCTTATTAACCCAGTGGTCTTTCTGTAGCATGTTGTTCAGTCTCCTTGTAATGGGTGAGCTCCTTGCTTTCTTTTCATAGTTAATTTCTAGTTTGATCCCTTTATGGTTAGAGAAGAGACTTGGTATGACTTCAATATTCATGCAATCAATGTTGATGCTTGTCTTGTGACTCAGTATGTGATCAATTATGGAGACTGATCCATGTGCACCTGAGAAAAAAATGTGTTTTTTTTGGTGGTGTACTGTCCTAAGATTTCTGTTAGACCCATTTGGTCTAGATCTTAATTTAGGGCTATTGTGTCCTTATTTATTTTTTGTCTCACTGATCTGTCCATTTGTGAGAGTAGGGGGTTGAAGTCTCCTAACACATATGTATTTTCCCAATGTCTGTTTTCATAGATGATAGTAATTGTCTAATATATTTGTTGCTCCTTCATTTGGTGAGTATATATTGATGAGTGTTATGTCTCCCTGATGTATTGTCACCTTCATCATTATATAGTGTCCATCTATGTCTCTTATCACATTTTTTAGCTTGAAATCTAACCCTGAAGAGCCAAACCTCTCCTGACTAAAAGGAGGAAGAACAGAGGTATTATACTCCCAGACTTCAAGCTATACTACAAAGCCATAATAGTAACACAGCATAGTATTGGAACAAAAACAGACACACAGACCAATGGAATAGAATTGAAAGCCCAGACATAAATTCACACATATGTAGTCGACTAAGCTATAACAAAGGAGCAAAGAATATACACTGGAATAAGGAAAGCCTCTTCAAAAAATAGTGTTGGGAAAACTGGGCTGCCACATGCAAAAGAATGAAACTAGTCTACTACCTCACACCACACACACACACACACACACACACACACACACACACAAAACAACAACTAAAATGTATAAAAGACTTGAAAATGGAACCTGAAACCATAAAATATATAGAAGAAAACATAGTTAAAACATTCCATGACATAAATATTAGAAACATCTTTGAGGACTCATCTCCATAAGCAAGAAAGATGAAGGAGAAGATAAACAGTTGGGACTACATGAAACTAAAAAGCTTCTGTACAGCAAAAGAGAGTACCCAGAACAAATAGACACCCCACAGAATGGGAGAAAAATATTTGGACACCATACAACAGATATCAAAGATCTATGAAGAGCTTACACAACTCAACAAAACAAAGCAAACAACCCAGCCAAAAGACAGGCAGAAGAACTAAAAAGAAGAGATACAAATGGCCAGCAGACATATGAAAAAAATGTTCAACATCACCTATTATCAGGGAAATACAAATCAAAACTACAATGAGATACCACCTCACACCTGTGAGAATAGCTCATATTAATAAAACTAGAAACAACAAATGCTGTTGGATGATGGAGAAAAAGGAACTCTCTTCCACAGCTGGTAGGAATGTAAACTTGTCCAGCCACTATAAAAGCTGTGTGGAAGTTCCTGAAAACACTAAAACTGGATATACCATATGACCCAGGGATTCCATTCCTAATAATCTACTCAAAGAACACTGGAATACTAATTTGAAAGGAAACCTGCACTCCTACGTTTACTGTAGCACTATTTTCAAGAGCCAAGATGTGAAAAAAGCCCAAATGCCCCAAAACAGATCAGTGGATCAAGAAGATGTGGTATATATACTGGAATGGAATACTACTCATAGATCAGAAAAGATAGGCTCATGTCATTTGGGGCAATGTTGATGGAGCTAGAAGGGATTATGCTAAGCAAAATAAGTCAGAAAGAAAGAGATAAATATCAGGTGGTTTCACTTATATGTGGAATATAGAGAAACTGAACCAAGGATCAGGAAAAAGACAAAACTTGCAAGCTGACCATTGATCTGAGGCATACAACAGGGGAAGGAGAGGAGAAAGGTCAAAACAAGGGAGGGAAGAGCATAATGGAAGAGGGATATTTATCATGGGGTGCTATGTTGTTGGGAGAACTATGGGACTACACCTGAGGGGAGGAATCAAGTAATGTACAAAAATGAACAACAATGTTAGAAAATAATTAAATAAATCCAATAATAATAAAAAAAACTATCCTACTTCAGTTTTATTGGATTCATACCATTTATTGTAGGGATAGATTGAATGATTACTCCAAATCCTCAATTGTTAAGCATATGGGTTGCTTGCATTTTTTTTAATTATAAATTTTACCTTGCTGACCATCCTTGTATTTGTACCCATCCACACATATTTTCTTGTAATATATTATTAGAAGTAGAATTGTTCTCCAAAGTATGTATAAAATGAATTTTTATTTGTGTCTTTTTATAGTGGAAATTGATACTTAACTGATCTAGAAATAATCATTCTCAAAATTTTCTGGATTGAAAAAAATTAAATCATTTTTTTTCAACAGAAGGGTCTACTGAAATTGTTCCAAATGAGGCAAGGGTTCATAAGGAAGAGAACCGCCATGCAGTATCCACAGATAATGTGGTATGTGTTTTTTGAAATGATTTCCTCATTACATGATTTATTTCAGTGATAGGTTTCCAGTTGGTAACAGCATAAGCATTGTCAGAATAAAGTCTTGTTCTGCTTCAGAAGTGAAAGAAGAGCTGTTTTCAATAAAATTGTATATCTTTGAGGGTATAATAAATGAAATTTATAACACTGTCATTTGACCCTTTTAAAAAAATTTAGGCGCTTTGAGAACATAAAAATCTAATGCTTACTACACATAGGACATTTTGTACATAACAAGCTGTTTTTATTCAACACATTTAGCAACAAGCAGATTTTTTCTCATTTGACAAATAGCAGGATTAAAACAGAATTTAGACTGAGATTATGAACGAGGCCTTTGTTAGTTCTGGGATTTTTCTCCAACGATTCCTGACTCCAAGTTCTCTCTGTTCAGACCATACTTCTCCATACTGTGCTTGGAATTTTTTCTTCTTTCTAGTTAAATTGGACTCTGTTAGTCATCTTAAAAATTGTAGTAATGGAGTAAAGACATTAAGCAATTGAATAACAGACTATGTGTGAATTAAACTGGGTTTTGTGAAATTATAAACATTTTTGGTATATAGAGATATTCTCTAAGCAGTTGCTTTAGAAGCATCTATTTATATTCTGACTGTATCGAGTAATACAGAAATCAAGATGGTAATAAGTCAGTCATAAAGACAAATGTCATTTTGTTTTTGCTTTTGAATACGTGTTTTGTGCTCGATTGCAACCTTTAAAAATGGTTCCTCTAATGTTTTATTGTTGTTGTTGTTACAGAATGTCTGTAATTTAAAGATTTATCTTGGGTTCTATTACAAGCATTATTTATCTGACACTATAACTCTGCCATAGCTCCTTAATGAAAGTGAGCAAATAATATACAGTTCCGTTCTTTCATGTTAAACATCAATGATATATAACAGTGTTTTCCGCAGGCAGAATATGGCTTAGATTTGCATTGTATTGAATTCAGTTCTGTGTTAAGCTGATGTTTGACCCTTCTGACACAAAATTCAGTACGTATATAGGAAAACAATCTTTCCAGGCAAAATCATGTTTTCACCAAGTAATGGTCTCATTTTCTCTAAACTTGAATTATATGAATTCCATACAATTATTTAAGACTTGGAACATCCTTCCCCTAATGACATGCTCATTTTTAGCCTGAGTTTCTCTGCTTTGATCTCTCCTGCAACAGATATTTGAAGATAATGAAGTCATGGCATGGGGTGACTCACAATCACTTAAGTACCTAATTGTTCAAAGGCAATTGATTTACAGAGACAAAACTCCAAATGTTCAAAGGTTGATACCATCTGCCTGTAACTTATGAATGCCCCCAGTTATTTGTAGATGACACACCACAAAGACATATATGATTTATTTATGTGCACAAATCTGTACAGTGGCATAAACCTTCATGCCGCGTGTTCTGCTCCTTTTTTCCCAGAACCAATCCAAATAGGTAGAGAATCTAAAAGACAACATCAAACAAAGTGCATTTGAGGTTTGATTATTGTCAACACAGTTAAACCCCAAGTTTATGGTGATTATACTAGAAAACAATACATTAGATTCATCTCTAGGCAGCAGGAGAAATCAATTTTATTACAGCTGTTCTCCTGGCTCAGAACTCTGCAGGTCACAAATCCTGTCATGGTATTATATCCTCATAAGCAATATATCAAATACAATCATTCCATATTTGTTTTTGACTTTTAATTACCATGTATTTTGCTAACTAGAAAACTCAATTTCAAATTCTGCCTATGACATGTTTCTATTAATATGCTCGTTCTTTAAAGATTGGTGACTAAAGCTTAGTTTTCAGTTTTTATATTTTGGGGGGGTTAGCAGAGTTTAAATGTTTACAAGTGTTTTTCATATGCAAGAGATAAATTTGCAGTTCATTTTTATCTTTTGGTTTTGCTTTTATTAAAATCCAGGTTCCATGATTAAAGAACTTACCTTGCTTCCATGTTTGCAGCTTATTGTCATTCTTTCCATCAGTGCTAAGCTGTTTTGTTCATTCATGTGATAGATGTATAATTAGTACTACTGTGTGCAAGATCCTTTATAAACTATACTGTACCTTAATTCTAAAGATTCTAAATCTAGTGAAATTTATCTCCTCTCTCACTCCTCCCCACTCCTCATACTGCCAGGTGACAGAAACAAGTTGCCATGTTATTATGTAATAAATGTCTGTCTGCTTCTAATTGTCTAGCTAATGAAGTGCAATAAATAAGTGAATTTTGAAAGGTATATGTAACATTGTAATACATACCATATGTTGACATTTGACATTAGAAGTTTTTTAAATGTGGGATTTAAAAAACACCTTCCTACCAATTAGATATGGTTACCATGAAGTATACCAACCTTATGGAAAGTAAATTTCCTGTCACTGGAGGGCTCTAAATTTAAGTAGAATTTGAATGTCTCTTTTTCTGCAATATTGTGAAATAATATATTACATTTTCTACTTTAAGAGTATTAAAATAATTTTCTAGTTACTAAGCAGTCATCAGTTAATGGTAGAGGAAATTTGCTAAGTCACATGCTGAGTTGAACATTAAAGAGTAGGTGACTTATCAGAATTTATTCTAGATAATCTAGTCTAGATAATCCCATCACTAAACTGAATACATAAACTGAGTATGTATATGTTCTGTACATTTGTGAGAGCCATGATGATGATCGGACATGTTTATAAAAACCTCTTTATTGTGTTACAGAAAATTGAAATTATTGATGATGAAGAAAGTGACATGATAAGTAATTCTGAAGTAGAACAGGTGAATTCTCTGTTGGATTATAAGGTAAAAGCATTACAAATTCTGCATTTATGAAAGAAGATGTTAAATGAGACAGACTTTTACAGTACCTATAATTGACTAATTTCATTTCTTCTTGGTAAATTAAACATCCTGAGTCTCTGTTTTGACTTTCTCAGGCAATTTGAATACCACTCATTTTAATTAATGCTGGTTGCTTTAGTGCTTATGGTTTTAAGTAAAGAGTTGGCTGATACTATGGAAAGCTGTGTGAAGGTTCCTGAAAACACTTAAAATGGGTCTACCATAAGACACAACAATTCCACTCCTAGGAATCTACTCAAAGGACACAAAAACACTAATTCAAAAGGAAACCTGCACTCCTGCATTTATTGCAGCACTATTTATAATAGCCAAGATAAGGAAATAACCTAAATGCCCCCAAATACATGAGTGGATCTAGAAGATATGCTATATATACACAATACAATACTACTCAACAATCAACAAAGATAAACTCATGCCATTTACAGCTACATGGATGGAGACAGAAGGGATTATGTTAAGCTGAATAAGCCAGAAGGAAAAAGATAAATAGCAAATGGTCTCACTTATATGTGGAATATAGAGAAACTGAACAAAGGGTCAGGAAAAAGACAAAACTTGCAAGCTGACCAGAGATTTGAGGCATAGAACAGGGGAGGGGGTAAGAGAGGGCTCAAAAGAGGAGAGAGAAGAGCATAAAGGACTGAGTGGATTGATCTATTGTACAAAAATTAATAATGATGTAAGAAAATAAATATAGAAAATAATGAAGAAAGAAAAGGAAGCAAAACATCGGCTGAGCAAGAGTAGGTATTGATGGAACATGGCAAAGTAGGGCAGTTCATGGTGGTGGTTAATGTGAAATACATGACAATTATTTTAAAGTCAATTTTTTTTGTCCAATGCTCTTTTATTGCTGATATGTTTCATTTTTTGAGTTAGCACTCCTCCATTTTATAATAGCAGAATATTTTTTCACTTTGTGTCAATTAGTATTTTAAAATTTCTTTTTATTGAATTATCATTGGTTTACAACACTGTATAGGATTTAGGGGTGTAGGTTGGTATTTCTTTGGATGTGCGTTACCATACCACACCCACCACCAAGGTACTCATAGTTCTCCACCATGTTCACTTTTAAATGGTGGTAAAGGGAGGATTTTTCCCAGTGGTCCTTGCCAATTTTGTCTTTTTAATTGTAACTCTGAAGACTTCTTTTTAATATAATATAGCTATTTTAGGAAAAGTTTCAAAACAATCTCTAAAGCAAATACCAAATGAATATGCAAAGATTTGACCTTTTCTGAATGTCATTCCTTACTAAATTGACAGGCTACCTTTGACAGCATGTTATACATAATATTGTTTTTATTAAATTTTGACATAAACTATCAGTCTATGTGTCAATTTGTTTACTGCACATATGTGTAAGTGGTATTCATTTGTTAAGAAGTATACAAATTTACTAGTAAGTTGGGTACTTTCTGAAATTTTTGCCATACAGTCATGTTTTCCATACACAAAAATTTTGTCTTGGAATATCATAAATGTTCAAAGCAGAGACCAGTGATCTTAAAATGTTAACAGAAAGTAACATTTATTTAGAAAAGATAACAGTTGTCATTTTCCCAAAATTCTTTTCAGTTTTACGATATTTGCAAGTTATGTCATTCAACATTCTGTTTTCCAAATGCTTATAACATGTCAGACTTTAAAATACTGAACATTGTAAACACAGAAGAAACTACCTTTTGAAATTTATTTGCTTATTTGTCAAAGAGCACAATGCATTCCACTACTTAAACTGTATTTCCAACTAACAGAATTAAAAAGTTGATTCTGGAGCACAGTAGAGTTCTAATTTCTCCTACACGGATGTTTAATATTTCTAAGTGCCCAGCAAAGGATTAAAATGTCTCTGCAAACCACCATTTGCCATGAGCAATGGAAAGTACAAATGAAAGGACAGAATTGCACAGTTTTTAAATGTTACACTTAGCACTGGTTAGATACTGTTGGATCCGTAACTCAGAGGATTCTTTCCAGGGACCTTCCCTTCTGTGGTGGCAGCCTCCTTCAGCAGATTTAGGGCTGAAGATTAGGGTAGGGCAGAGTATACAATCACAAAATAGTTACTAACATTTTTGTTGTACTCGAGGATACTTAATGATCCACTGTTTTCCATTGTGATAAACTTTGTGAGAAAAATGGTCCTTCATTTTCCTTTTAGGGAAGTTTTTAACCCATGACCATCCTACATAAACCTCTTGTTGACTTTCAGAACTCAACACCTATATAGAAATTATATCCTTTTATAATTATTAAACATATTTCGTTCACTTCATCTGTGAATTTACTTTAATGCTAAAGTAAGGCTATAGGGACTCTCATATCAGTTCTGATTGCTGATTTCAGTATGTTCATTTAAAACAACTGTATTAGTATGGAAATTTAATTTTTCTTCAGTGAACACTGTTATACTTTATTTGCATACACATGCTAATATTCCTGTTTTGAGATCAGAATCACTTGTTGGTCTCTTAGAAGTATTTATCATAAAGTTCGTAAAGGCAGAAACTTATTCATCCCTGTGTTTCTTGACCTAATGTTTAGTAATTAGTTCCTTAGTGAGTGGATAGATTAATTTATTCTTGCAAGTACTTTTTATACTATTATCATTTAAATAAAATCAATTAAGATCTGAAGTTAGATCATTATACAATTTTTCCTACACTAGTCTCCCATTATTCTTGGTATTCATCGTAGCAAAATGAAAGAATGTTTCCTATATACATCTGATAAAAATTTCTATGCAACCATCAGTAGTAAGTCTGGACAAAGTTGAGCTTCTGATTGAGACATGTTGCTAAAAATCCATATTTTTAGGAGTTCTAATTAACCCGACATGCTTATGAGGCAAGGTGGTGTGCTCATTCCCTGAAAATGAGTAATTATCTCATAAAATAATACCTTTGGTTTGGCAGTCATTAGTAGCCCGCTTGGAAATCAAAACTCTAGTTCACGTGAAGTCTCGAGTGTTCCCTACAATTATCTTGGAAAAGAATTGACAAAGTTTATTGGGAATGTAGGGAAGATTTTAATAAGAAAAATGAGTTTAGATTTTGTTTTGTGAAATTCAGTAGCTGATGTTATCTTTCTAGTTCCTCTCACAAGCACTCGTAGAAAAATCTCTAACATACACATAAATTACTGCTTATAATCTAGGAAGTTTTTAATGGGGTTGCAAAAGCAGCTCTAAGAAGAAAATGTGTGTAGATTAATTTTCTTAAGGGTGTTTATGTTTTCCAAACATTGCATAAATACTGAGAAGGAAGAATATACACGTGAGAAATTAAATATATGAAGCCTAAAAGATTCTTCCTGGCTTTTGCAAATGCGAATTAATGTCTTTAAAATGTTTTCTAATGGACTGTGAGTGCAGCTCAAAAGGATTCTGCATTCAAATGAGACACTACACTAATGATGATATCTCCTGTGTTCTTGGAAAAGACTTCCTGGACAGTAATTTACTAATACTGCTCTCACAGTGAATTCTGAAAATATTAAACTTTAGAATTATTTGAATGCATTATGGCAGAAACATGTTGAATTGTATTATAGTTGTTGCTTCTAACATAGATTGCTGTAGCATGCCTCTGCATAAGGAATTTAGCTTATCATTTGCAGGTGATTAAATTGATATTAAATGGCCTGCATAGGAAATAGGTTTATTAGGTGCAATACATTCTAAAATGAGCTGATAAAACAATAGATACAATGGACAGGTTCATAAATTGAATGGGATTACTGCAACTGCCTCTTCTCAATTGAAATAAGCATAGCAATAGAATTAACTAATTTTAATATATTTTGCCTAACTTTTTGAACAAATCTTGCTACAGTTCCTACTATATTCTTTTACACCAGTTCTCCAACTACAGAGAATATTACTAATTTATTTTAATGATTTTTGCAAAGGGTTGACTAATAATTTATTGTTTTTATCATTCAGTTTTATTAATTAATGTTATAAAGTTCACAAGACCTGACAGACTCTTACTGTTTTTTTTAAATTTTTAATCATGTTTTTTGGATTAATATAATTTCTAGACAATAAAATTCACCTCTTTTTATAGTTAGATGAGTTTTACACAGTTGTGTTACTATGACCACAAATTTATTTACCTCTTTTTTTTCCTTTTTTAAATTTAATTTATATCCTTTACATTGTTGTGTATCACCCATAGGTTTGCCACCACCAATTCATCCGTGAACCATCACTATAGTCCCTTGTGCTCTTTTCTCCCCTATTTTGGTCTCTCTTCCTCCCCCTGCCCTGTAGAATGCCTTTTATTTGTGGTTGCCTGCTAGTTTTTGTTTTTGTTTATGTTTTGTGTGCTATTTTCTCCTTCTGATTTCTCATTTGGCTCTCTTATAGTCCTCCTATAAGTGATACCATTCGATATTTTTCTTTTCCTACTGGCTTATTTCGCTGAGCATGATCCCTTCTAGCTCCATCCATGTTGCTGAGATTTGTGTTAGTTTATCATTTTTGATTGCTGAATAGTACTCCATTGCATATATGTACCACATCTTCTTGATCCAGTCATCAATTTTTGGGCATTTGATGAAGATTTGTGTTGTTTCCAGTTTTTGGCTATTATGAATAAAACTGCTATGAGCATTCATGTATGTCATTCATGTATGTTTTCATATTCTTTGGGTAGACACTTAAAAGGACTACATGCATGTTTTGCTGGTGGGCGCTGTGTGGAAACAATGCTGTAAATGGAAAATATTATACCTCTAAAATGCACACACACAAAAAAAAACATAAACCAGTTACCTCAATAAAAGTAACCAAAGGAGTAGGACTACCAAGTCATATGGTAAAAAAGAGTATGTTTGGGCCTCCCTGGTGGCACAACGGGTTAAGCACAGCGCTGTAGAGCTGTGGCAGCTATGGCATGAGTTCGATGCCCTGCAGGGAAGATTCCCACATGGTGAAGCAAACCTCTCCTGCCTTGCCCGCTGCTCCCCTCGCAGTGTATTTCGGTCGATCTGACTGTTCTGCTCCCCACTCTGTCTCTGGTGAACCCTCTCACCACCCCATACCTCTGGCCTGCACCCCAGCTTGTATGCAAAAATTAAAAAAAAAGAGTTTGTTTAATTTTATAAAAACCTGCCAAAACATTTTCCAAAGTGTTTCCTAAACATTTTCAAAAGTTCTGTACCATTTACACTCCTAGCAGGAATATGAGACTTCAAACTGCTTCACATTTTCACCCATACTTACTATTGACAGTCTCTTTGATTTTAGTCATTGTATTATATTAATAGTAGTATCTGTGTATTTCATTTACATTTCCTTAGTGAGAAATAATAAGCATTTTTCATGTGACTGTTGGTTATTCTTGTACCTTCTTTGATGAAATATATGTTCCAGATATTTTGCCTGGTTCTTAATCTGTCATTGATCCTTTAATTGTGTTGTAAGAGTTCTTTATATTTCCTGAAATTGAGCGCTTTACACATGGTTTGAAAATATTTTCTTGCAATATGTAGCTTGTATTTTTATTAAGTGTCTTTTGAAGAGCAAAGGGTTTTTATTTTGATGACGTCTTTAAGTTTTATGCTTTATTTGTGCTATTGACAAATTTTTGCCTAACCAAAGGACACAAAAATTGACTCCTGAATTCCTCTAGAAATTTTATAGTCCTAGGTTTTATACTTGGGTCTATGACCCATTTCTTAATAAATTTTGTATATTATATAAGTTTAAGGGTTGATATTCTTTTCTTTTGGAGGCTGTAGGGATTTCAATTGTTCAACCAATGTTTTTTGAAATAAACTGGTTGATATATAAGTATAATCTATGTGTTTATAAATGATATGTATTTTTGGACTCTGCTATATTCATATATCTTTTCTGTTCCATTGATCTATATGCTCTTTTGCCATTACACTTTCTCAATTACTATAGTTTTAATAGTAAATTTACTGAGAACATTTTCATGATCATTCTCTTAGTTAAGCCTAGAACTGCCAAAGATCACTAGTAATCATTTATTTTACTGCTGAGTAAAAACAAACTTTCCTTAAAAGTCACAAAGAGGTTGATTTACCTACACAGGCTTACACAGTTACCAGTGAACTCGGCACTAAAATGCTGCCAATTTTTAGTGTATTATTCTTTTCCTACACAACTAGCAAAAATAATGGAGACTGGTTCTCATTCAATGGTACACAGTCATGCATTTGGAGATAATAGTCTGAATAACAGACTCCTACATAAAGACAAATCGGAGGTCAGCAGAAATCTTACAACAATCTTAGTAATAAATTCAGTCTCTCCTTGGTTAAAAAAATATAAACTTTTTTCAGTTCTCAGTACTTGGTTTTGGGAATGGTACATTCGATGTTACTACATCTGCTATTGATCTTTCCTTGGGGCTCATTGGACATAGTCTAGTCTTAATCCAAGTGCTAGCTAGGTTTAATGTAGGAGGAATATTTCCAAGAAGGGAAACATTTATTGATTTTTTTTTCTTACTGGAATTCATTAAATTGAATTTTTGACCTTGAAAATGGTTTTCTGTTGGTGATTTCATTAAAAGTCAGCCTTGGTGTAACAAAATAATCTCCTTCCAAATTTTATATTTCTTTTGCTAAAATTTAATCTACTTTATTTCCCCTCCAATTTGTGGATTAAAAAAATATTGTGCATCAAACATGTACAGTCTAGGTTTGCAGAGGGTAATTATATTGTTTGATTTTTTTCTCCTTCAGAATGAAGAAGTAAGATTCATTGAAAATGAGCTAGAAATTCAAAAACAAAAGTACTTTAAGCTTCAGACATTTGTTAGAAGCTTGATACTAGCCATGAAAGCTGACGATAAGGAACAACAGCAGGTAGGTGCTAGAAAAGATGACTAATAAACTCTAATGTATCTGTAGCATGTTGAAAAATGATGTCACACATGGGTTCTTTTTTCATTTTTACACTTCATTACTTGTTGACATGAAGGAAGTATTTGTTACTTCATGATCTTTATTAGCACAGTATTATTGAGAATAGATATTTAGATTTGTGTGTTGCTTTAGTGAGAAATCAAAATAACTGATTAATATATTTTGTTATTTCCAAGCTAACCTTAAGTAGGGAAAAATCATTTTAAAATTAATTTAAAGAAATTCTTCAAATTGTTTGTGGAGATGGGGCTACTCTAATTGGAGAAGCACATATTTTGGGATCTTTTTTGAATGAAAGAGGTAAAGGCATTTGTCTCTCTTCTGTATTTTAGTTAATTGCCAGCCCTCACTAAAATTCATAGACCTTTGAATACTTTCTACTTCATGATACATTGTTCATCACTAAGAAAATGTGAAATTCTTTATGACAGCAGTGCACTGTTTACTTTTCCCAGTTTAACTAGATAGAGTGTATGACTCCTTTACCCCAAAGATGAAATGTAATGTCTTTTGTTTGTTGCTATGGATTTTTGTTTACAAGTTCTTCACAAATTACATTTTCAGTCTTATCACTGCATGTGAAAATTGTTAGTAATTTATTAAGCTTTCTAGAAAGGATTACAGAATTGTATTTAATATTCCATTCAACACTAAATGATGCCAAATTTGCCTTTAAATTGTATACTATTGTGTTAATTCTTTGTCAGAGAAATTTAATATAAGTAGTGTGTCACAGGTAACCATTAATTAGGAAGAAATTGTAGATATTTTTATTCATCAAGGAATTTAAAAAGTACAAAAATTCATTGTTTATATACAAGCAAGACTGCATGTACATAAGCCACCCCAGAAATCTCAAGGGAAAAAGATTAAAGCCTTAGGATCCCACAATTCTTCCTTTTTATCAAAGAAGAAAATTATGTATTTTACCAAAGTGCTGAACCACAAAATTTAAGCTAAAAGAACTTAGTCATGAGATTCAAACCAACATTTAGATTATGTGTCTATTTGCATGAATTTTGCTCCCTTATGCAGCATACATACAGACATACCAAAACAGTCTTCAGTTAACTTTACCAGCATTATTTAAGCATATTGTTTTATCATGTGAGTTATGTTTATTCTATGGCATGTTGAAATGTGTCTGCTTTTTTGAATTATGTGGTAGCCTTAAACATGTACCCAAGAGTGGTATAAATTTTAACTAACTGTAAAACAAAAACAAAGACAATGAACTTTAACCATAGGGAGTATGGTTCTAGCCCCAAAAATCGTAACATGGTTTTGAATTATATGGCCAGCTAATTAGCAGTACCCTCTCTCTCTCTCTCTCTCTCTTTTTCTCTCTCTCTCTCTCTCAACATCTAGGAATAGAACACAGACTCCATTTTATTTTCTAATTGTAACCTCATCACAGGCTTGATTCTTTTTCCAAGATCACTGAAAAATAAGAAGAGTAATTAATGTACATTTTATTTTTCTCCTTATCTTTTCCTCTAATAAAAGAGTGATAAACTAAGACGTGGACAAATGTTAGCTGAAAAAAAAAACCAGGAAGTAATACAGAAATTTTACTGAAAGTCATAGCTATTATAATCAACACCCAAATAGGAACTACTGATTTTCATAACTTAGATTGAATATAATAAATCTCAAAATATAGAAGAGATTAATAGTGCACTAAGGTTTCCACATGATCACTTCCATTACTGATCTCAACACTATGAACTACTTAAAGGCTTATTTCAGGAAAGAATTTTTATTCTGTATAGTAAAAGAGAATCAGTGTGGGTAGTTTCTCGTTTATTTATTTATTTATTATTATTATTAACGTCTTTTACATTATTGTGTATTCCCCGTACATTACGCACCACTGATTCACCTGTGAACCGGTTTCTCATTTTTTAAAAATCCTGAGTGTTTCTCCATGAATCTTTGAGTATGTTGAATCAGATGAATGGTCCATAAAATATTTGTCCCAGTGAACAATCCAGACTTTAAAGCTATATGGTACTAACCAGAAATATTAGATTATTGAAAGGCTTCTTTTTAATCAATTAGAATTCAAGAACAAATATAATCTCGCCAGTACCATCCTATGTCATTAAGTAGAGTCTTTCTTCCCCTGATTCTATGTTATACTAGCGAGGTCAACTGGCTTTCTTTACCTTCAATTTCTACATTTTGCAAATGGAATAAGAATGCTTAGCATTATAGAACTTGCTACTCATACTCTAGAGCCTAGAATAAGTGTTATAGAGACTGGGGATACTTTTGGGAAATGCTTTTAATCTCTTGGAAAGAAATGCACTAGGCCTAACCAGCAATTGATGAAGAACCTGTGGTAAATAAAGTTAATTGTGTTTGCTTCAGTATCTATGAAAAAGACAGTCGTAACAATTGTGATAACCCAAAGATTTTTTTGAGTGTCCCAATGTTATAATTCCATAAGATGTTGAAAAGAAAAAAATTTGAAGTAGACCTCACACATTAGTAGTGCTCCATACTGCCTCAGACATCAATGTTTTCTAGTTCATATTATACTCATTTTAGTCAGTCAACTACATGAAATCAAAGACAAAAAAATATGAATGATAGTGTTGCTCTGACTTGAGCATCTCCCAATTAGAATTTAGAATGTCAGTGTCTCTTCATCTACTTGAATTTCCAGTATTGTAAGTACATGTTCAGTGAATGCTAATTGGAACACTTTGTCCTCTTTAATAAGGCTTCTTCACAATTGCAAAGTGAACTAAGTCTAGTGATGTATATCTCATAGACTATGAACAACTAATGTCAGGAAAGGATTTATTTCACCTAGATTCAGTAGTAAACCACTGAAGAAAATGACTCAGTGTTCTATTACTACACCCTAGAACTTTGGTTGTAGTCCTTTAGGTGACTGTTTTTGTATACTTCAAACTTCAGCAAGATGTTTATGACCTATTTAATAGTATAGGATTTATAGCTGCCACTTCTTTTAATAAAGAGAATAGGAGGATATTATCTTATTACAATAATTGATCTCATTTGTTCTTCAACATGACCTGTCTTTCTATTCCTTAAAGGGATGTTGAGAAGCTTGCATTTATTTATTCTTGTTTCTGTTTATTTACTCTTATTTACTACTGCACACAAAACTCACTCTACAAGTGAAGCTGTCCAAAAATTGCTCAGATGTGATATATTTGTAATTTTTGGAGCAGCAAATCAATCATTTAGTTTGTAATTTCTTATGGCAAGTGGGCATCAACACTGCCAGTTACATGAAGTTTGATTAATCATTTATTTATCTAGCATGGATGCATGGTCTGCAGCTCCAGATGAAACAATTACACTATAGCAAAGCTTAATTCATGGATCTTGGCTTATCACAATTACTACAGCAAAGAAAGGAACAGCCCTCTAGATACATCATTACACAGCTAGATTCACTGATTCAGCCATGCCCCATAGTGAGTGCTTGGCTATCTATAGATATGGGTACAGCTAAGGAAAGAAGAAAAATCACTTGACCTTTTTAAGTTGTTATAGTCTAAAATAGAATAGCTGAACTTCTTTCCTAACTACTAAGTTCTTTCTCCCACTGAAGTACAAAATAGTGTCTGTGAAATGTTTTTCCCTAAAGGACAGCATAAGGGGGCAGAAATATTTTAATAATGTAATTTTAAAGCATTTAACAGTGATCAGTGAACACTCAAAACTAGTATGAAAATAGCCTATTTCAAATACTTAAAAGCTCATGGTTCGAAATACTTGTTAATTTCCCTCCTAACTTCTCTTTTGTCCAGGCTTCCACTGTACATAATCCACACTCTCAAGATCTAGTATTTTGTTACTTAATAGTGTATGAAGAATTTTTCCTGTAGGTAAGATATTGTATCAGATCCTGAAATAGAAGTGCTCCTTTCTTTGAGTCTGTAAGAATAAATCAATATTAGCCAACCACAACTATTAACATAAAATTGGAAAAAAATATGTCCAAATACTAATTCAAAAAATTGATTTTTGTGACTCAGGCACTGCTGTCAGATTTACCTCCTGAACTAGAAGAGATGGATTTCAATCATGCCTCGCCAGAGCCTGATGATACCTCATTCAGTGTGTCTTCTTTATCAGAGAAAAATGCCTCAGACAGTTTGTGATTTAAAGGGGAACATATGATAAAACTTTTTGGCTGCTTACCAGGTGGCATTCCAAGATGACTGCATAATGTTGCCATGAAATTCTTCAGTTGGAAAACATATCACTGAAACCAATGTATTTTGTGAAGGATGGACAAGATATAATGGCTACAGTGCAAAAAAATGTATGTGAAATTTAAAGGCATTATTTGAGAGTTTTTTACAAACTAATGGAACTCTGGAAAATATTGGATTTAATTTTGAGGAGTTTATGAAATTCATAATGTGTAATTTCTAAAAACTTTTACTTGTTTTATGGAAAAATCTTAGTTTTAGTAATAGTTTTAGCCAGACGCACAAAAATAAGGTATTTCAGCATTGTGTATCAAGTTACTGAAGCTTATTTAGTCTTGTTTTTGTAGCCATTACATCTTTCTTATTCTCTCCTTTTCTTATCATGCACATAATACTTTTACTCAGGAATGTGAACTGAAAAGTGAAAACAAAACTTTAAAGAAGATTTAACCTGGATAAGTCCTGGGATTTATTTTTCAATCCCTGTGAGAATTTGACTTAATCTAATGATTAAAAATTGAAGTGATTATTAGTGTATAATTGTAAATTGTTGGTATCCTTCCATTGTCTAGCCCAAAATTTGAATTATGGAAAAGTAATTCAACAACATGAGGTCAAATAAATTATTAAATGTACAGAAACAAAATGTTGTAAAAGATAAGTTTTAATGGGAATTTTTCATTTCTGCGAATGGCAAATATTGATAAGATTCACATTCTACTAGTAAATTTGTATAACTGAGTTCATTTGCACAAGTGTTGCACAAACATTACAAGTCTATCACCATTTCCATAATACTTTTTCAGTCTTACATTTTATGATACAGAACTCCAAGGTTAGCCACTGAGATCATTTTTTATCTAGTCACTCAGCTTTGCCACAAAAATTATCTCATTTCCATGTGAGGCTTGTACAGAGCCATCAGCCAAGGATAATATTCAAATACTCATACTACTTTGGTTGTGAACTACATTTCTTTTTTTTTCTGGAAACTCTCTGATGAGGGCACTCTTAAAATGGGCATATTACCCACTTGTTCTATAGGTTGGTAGCAAATGGCAATACTGGTGAAAAATGTTTTACAGACCTCCTCTTCTGGGGTACCAGCTGGCAATATCAACACTTACACAAGGGAAAATAGCAGTTTCTCCTGAAATCAGTGTCATATATTTGTGACTTGGCAGTGTGGAATTGTGTCATTTAGTTAAATTACTATCTATACCTGAAAGATTAATGAAGGTAATAGATAACTTTTTGGGCCATGAATTTTCTGGGTCAGATATTTTTGTAATTTGTAAGTAAAACCAATTTTGAAGTTGAGCTACACTGACACTAACTTTTAAATACAGACAGTCATAAATGTCTTTGACTTTGAAATGTCCCCTCCTCAAACATACAAATAGGTAAGGCACATTGATAATCCTTCATTTTTCCAGCTATTTGATTTAATATTGCTGCAATGTCACTGTTACGGTTTTTCTGTTAGCAGAAACATTTCAGTGGTTAGATATGCTGCCTTTAAACTGAGAGCCATATGATTCTTTGTAGTGTTTGTACAACTTGCTGAAAAGTCAATTTACATCCAGAGAAAGGAACACTGAGTTACCAAACGTTGTATATTAGGATTAAATGTATTACTATTAGCACTTCCTCTATGAGAAAAAGAGTCCCTACCATATGCAGTAATAGAGAAACCATTCCTTAAGATAGTGTGAAGCAGTTCAAGTCTCTCCTAGAATCTCCTTCTTAATTGTTGAGTTTGTCTTTTAACTCTAATTTCTTCCACTTCACTTTAAGCCCCTTCTCGTTTAAGCCCTTTTCTCATTACAAAGTAGGAATAGGTGATTCTTTCATACATCTTTCAACTCTATGGATTGTAGGTCACACCTCAACAATTCGTCCCTAAATAAAAAAAATTATTCATAGAATCCTATTGTAGGAATATTAGATTTCGACTCCTCAGCAAGTCATAAACTTCAAAATGAGTTAATTCCTTTAACTTTTAAGGAATATTAATAAAAATCATTTTATTATAAGTTATAACAGATTTAAGGGTTCTTTAGGTGTGATTCCTAGAAGGAATCTTAGTCTACAATTTTGACAGGAAGCATAAATTGTTTCCTTATTTCTATTTAAAGTTCCATTAAAATAGTAACTGCATAAATCATAACAGTACACTTAAGAATCTTTTTGTCTGAGCATTTGTGTCTCAGCACCAGAATTATTTCTTTCGCTATTATTGGAATTAAAAGACTTCTTACATGGAATGTGTTTGTTCTATAACAGAAACCAAAGGAGATAGCGATACACAGGGAAAAATATAATTGACAAAATGAAATTACACATTGTAGAGTTTGAAAAAGATCTCAAGGTCAAGTATTTAAAATCTATTATGAAGAAAGTACATTTTTCACAAATACAGAATGGAGTTGGTTCTGAGACATTTTAGCACAAGAAAAAATACTAGTTTAGGACTGCTTTTGTGAACATCTTAATGATGGAGTGGAGCAAACCAGCTAGTATTTCTTTCTTCAGGACTTAGACACAATATTAAAACAGATTATACTATCTAAAGCTCTCTCACAAAGGCAGATGTAAATGTGAAATTTTTTTCCTTTTAAGTACATTTTAATGTCTGTTTTCAGGGTTGGATAGATAAGCAGTTTCTAAGCAGGAAATGTGTATCTAAGAGAAATTGCCTTCCAAAATGTGTATTTAAAAAAATCTGAAGGTATCTTCCTCACTATAGCCAAGCTAAATTTAATCACATGAAAATGAGAATTGCAGTTACCCTGTAGAATAGGAAAATCAGCATATACAAAGGAAACATTAAAAGAAAACTGTCCTCTTCAAGGAACGTGGAAATGTTTTTTTATAAGGTCAGTTATCAATAGCAGGATTTTGTACTACTATTAGAATCATGTGATGGAAATGTTTGTTATTGTTGGAGAAGAAAAGGCAGCAATATAATTATGTCCAGTGCTCTGAAAACTCCCAAGACCTCAAAAGATGTCCAAGAGGCCATTTCTTTAAAGGCAACAACACTTATTTTAAGACATTTTTACAATCAGCAGTTTGTATGTTTGTAGGAAGAAACATAAATGGCATGTTTTAAAGAATTCTAGGCTCTAATATTTACTGTGTTGCCTCCTTTTGGGGAGCAGGGGCATTCAACCCATTTCCAAGGAATAATTTCTTCATCTTAGCATTATAACTTATTATTTTAAAGAGAAATTTTGAAAACTTTAACGTCTGTGCTTCTTCCACATTGCGGCAATGGTATACCAGGAATATTATCTATTTTTTTTAAATATATTAGATTTTCATTCAAGTCCTAAAAATCTGAAATTCTAATAGATTAACTTTCTTAAGGTATTATTAGTACCATCATGTCTAGGTGAGTAAGTGGATTTATTTTTGAAGTTGGTGTTATCCTTGGCAGACAGCACTTCACCAAGCTCTTCACCAAGCTGTTCTGTAATGATATAATGGAGGAAACTACTAACTTGTGACCCTACATTCAATACCAATGCTCAAAACATACCTCTATTAAGAACAGATTTGCTAAGGGGAGAGAATAAAGTGATATTTTGATGGAAATATGATTGTCCCATTAAAGTGTATACTGAGATATATTGCTCCACGTTGAAATTTTATTTTTCATTAAATTGTTGAAAATTCCTTTTAGCAATCTTGCATCTCATTTTACTGGTACTACCTCTGAAGCATACTATCACCTTTAAATCACATCAGACTGTAATGTGAACTTTCATAGGGTTTTTATTTAAACTTTTATAGAGGCAATAAATGATTTTCAACTAATAGACATCTATTTCTTTTAATGATTATTTTTCTAAGTCTTTGTGTTGCAAGCATTGGTACCCTTTTAAAAATAAACTTTCCTTTACCCAAAGAGGTTCTGATAAAATATTTTTTTGAATGCACAGAATAAGATATTGGTGGTGAGAGAAAAGAGAACATGGATTGCACAAGCGGAAATTTGGTTGAATTCCAAGCTACATTTGTATCATCCGTCATTGATTTTACTTAACAAAGAAATAATCCAACACCAGTGGGATATTCCATAAGCGACAACATATTTGTTCACAATAGTATGCATAAATGTTAAAACCAGCATGTAAATCACCCCAGTGTAAATGAAATGTTATTTCTACAATACAATTTTTAAATGGTGGTATTATATCTGTTAGACTGCAACCAAGGGATCCCAAACTGTTAAGGGATGGATGCATGCTTTAAGGGGTTCAGTCATCCAATGCACAAAGGCAAAGGAAGTATACTCTTAGTGTAAAAGATCTTTAATAGCATTAGTGTGCATAGAGAGGGAAGAGAAGAAAGGACATTCCTAATGAGAGTTTCCCAGTAACACCACCCCCCAAATTACCCATCCCCTCATGAAATGCCCAAATATATCCTGGAACAAGGCCACTGAGGTCCAAAGTTTGCCACAAATCCAAGACACCTTCCAGCCCTCCAGCAAAGAAACACAGCAATGGGGGCAGGCAGCTTGACCAGAAGGAGAGATACAAAAATACAAATCAGGATGGTGGCTGCCATTTTCTCTGCCAAGGACAGTCTCACCATGTGTCTGAAACCCACTGGTCTCTTTCAAGTGTCTCTATATGTGTCCTCTCCACATGTCCTTCCAAGTCCAAGTCCCAGGAGCAAGCTTCAGTGCCGACCTGCCTTTAGTTTCATATCCATTCATCTCTGCCTCTAGTTCCTGGTACCCACCCTGCTCAGAAGTTTTGGTTTATGTAATCAAATGTGGCTACATGGAAGTGGGTGCTACATGTCAAATTCCTGTCACTAGTAAAAAATGGAAATGGCAATGAAGTATTTCCAAGTGTTTTCAAATTATGCTTCTTTTAACTCACATTTTTTTTAAGTCTGGTGAAAATCTGATTATTTATTTTCTGATATGTATATGTGTGTATGTAATAATGAGCACTTCACATAAATATATTCACACACAGATATATACACATATATGTATATATATACACAAATGTATATATATGTGTATGTATATGTGTGTATGTATGTATGTGTGTATATATATGAAACATCCTTGTTAATATTTTCACCATACAGGATTTCTCCACTCAGGTGTGGTCACTTTAGTTCTCCCACCACCAAAACACTGATAATACTCCACAATAGTCCATTGCTCCCCCCACTTTTTCCCATCTCCTCTACCTCTCCCTTCCCTCCTGGATGCCTCAGACCTAATGTCAGCTTTCAGAGATCATTTTTAAAGTTTATAATCCTTCGTTTGATTTCTCTATCTTCCATATATAAGTGAAACTAAGTATTTATCATTCTCTTTCTGGCTTATTTCATTTAGATTATTATTTATTATTTTATTTCATTTAGATTAATTATTATTTCATTTAGATCCATACATGTTGGTGCAAATGGCATGAGTTTATCTTTTTGATTGCTGAGTAGTATTCCATTGTGAATATATACCTATCTTCTTAATTCACTTATCTGTCAGGGGCATTTAGGTTGTTACCATACCTTCATTATGGTAAATAGTGCTTCTATAAACATGGGAGTGCAGGTTTGCTTTTGAATTAATGTTTTTGTTTTCTTTGGGTAGATAGCTAGAAGTTGAATTGCTCAATCTATGGCAGATCCATTTTTAGTCTTTTGAGGAGTTTCCACACTTCTTCCATAGGGTCTTAACCAGTTTATATTCCCACCAACAGTGTAAGAGGGTTCCTTTTTCACCACACCCCTAGCCAGGACTTGTGGTTTCTGTTATTTTAATATGGGCCATTCTGACAGGTATGAGATGGTACCTCATTGTGGTTTTATTTTGCATTTCCTTGATTATAGGTGATGATTAACTCTCTTCTTCTACCTTTTGGCCGTCTGTTAAGTCTTCTTTGGAGAAATGCTTATCTAGATATTCTGTTCCTTTATTGATCGGTTCTTTTTTTTTTTTTTTTGGTTGTTGTTGTTGAGTTGTAGAAGCTCTTTATAAATCCTCAAAATCTCCATTGTCTGATGTATTGTGTGCAAATATTTCTCCTATTCTGTAGGGTGTCTCTTTGTTTTGGTTACTGTTTCTGTCACTGTAGAGAAGTTTTCAGTTTGATGTAGTCCAGGTTGCTTATATATTCTCCTGTGGTTTCCTTGATGCTGGAGATAAATCTGCAAAAATGTCTCTGAAGTTTATATCATGGAGTGTTTCATCTGTCTATTTTATAGTTTCATGTCATATATCAAAATCTTTTATACATTTGAGTTGATTTTTGTGTGTAATGTGAGACAGTGATCAAGTTTCATTCTTTTGCATGTGGTTGTTCAGTTTTGCCATCACCAGTTATTGAAGAGACGTTCCTTGTTTCAATGTAGATACTTCACTCACTTGTTTTAGATTGGTTGCCTGTAAGTGTGTTTTTATTTCTGGGTCCTCATTTCTCTTTTGTTGGTGTGTGTGTGTGTGTGTGTGTGTGTGTGTGTGTGTGTGTGTTACAGCACCATGATTTTTAAAGTTGTTATTGCTTTATAATATAGTTTGAAGTCTGGAAGTGGTATGCCTCCATTCCCCCCCCCCTTCAGAAGATGTTTGATTTTTTTTAGGGTATTTTGTGCTTCCATATGAATTTCAGAAATATTGATTCTATTTATTTAAAAAAAGAAAATAGATGAACTATTCAAAGATGAACTAATAGCAATCCTTCTCAAACTCTTCCAAAAATAGAAAAATAAGTAACACTTCCAAATAAACATTTTAAGGCCAATATTACTATAATACCAAAACCAAACAAAGACAACTACAAGAGAACAAAACTATAGTCCAATTTTCCTGGTGAAGACAGATGCAAAATCCTCAATAAAATCCAAACAAATCAAATTAACAGTGCACTAATAGGATCATACACCACGACCAAATGGAATTTATACCAGGGACACAAGGATGGTTCAATATTAAAAAATAATTCAATATGATTCATCACACCACCATAAAGAAAGATAAAAACCACATGCTCACATCAATAGATGCCAAAAAGTTATTCGACAAGAACCAACATACATTTATGATGAAAATCCTCAAAAAACTGGAGATAAATATAACATACTTTAATATAATACATTTACAACAATCACCTATCTAATATCATTCTCTACAGTGAAAAACTGAATGCTTTTCTCCTGAGATCTAGTAGAAAACAAGGATGTTTACTCACTACTACTATTCAACATAATATTGGAAGTCCTAGCTAGAACAATTAGAAAATAGAGACAGAAAAAGAATCCAAATTGGGAAAGAAGTAAAACTATCATTATTTATAGATGTAAATGAATATCATTTTTTTTATTCATAGAGACACCCAAGACTCCATGGAAAAACCAATCAAATAGTCAGTTTATCCAAGTGGCAGGGTATAAAATCAATCCACAAAAATCAGTTGTTGTCATATAAACAATGAGATATATGAGGAAGAAATTAACAGAGCAATACCATTTATAATAAAAAATATTTAAATATTTAGGAGTAAACTAACAAAGGGGGTAAAATATCTATTCAAAGGAAACTCTAATAAGACATTTTGAAAAGAAATTGAAGACAGAAAGAAATGGAAAAATATTCCCTACCCATGGATTGGAAGAATAAACAATGTCAAGTGGTCATCCTACCCAAAACAATACACAGATTCCATGCAATCCAAATAAATATATTGTCATTTTTCAAAGAACTGGAAAAAATTACTGAAATTCATATGGAATCATAAAAATCCATGAATTGCCAAAGCAAACCTCACAAAATAAGAAAGAGAATGGTGTAATCACACTTCCAAATTTCAAACTACCATCAGGGAAATATGTATCGAAACTAAAATGAGAAGCCACTTAACACATATGAGAATGGCCCATATCTAAAGACCAGAAACAAGCATTGGTGAGAATGTAGAGTGGCCTAGTCCCTATGGAAAACAGTTTCTTTCTCGAAATATTAAAAATCAATCTACCATACAATCCATCAATTCCCCACCTAGGTATTTACCTAGAAAATAAAAAAAAAAAAACAATTCAAAGGGATATATGCTTTCTTATGTTCATTACTGCAGTATTTACAAGAGCCAAGTTATAGAAACAACCTTTCTCCAAGCAAAGATGAATGGTTTTAGCAGACATGGTATGTATATACACAATGGAGTACTATTTCGTTACCAAAAAAATGGTCCCTTGCTGTTTGCAACAACACAGTTGAAACTGGAGGGGATAATGCAAAATGAAGTAAGTCAGAGGGAATAAGACAAATACACAATGGTTTCATTTACATGTGGAATATAGAGAAACAAAGCAAAAGATCAGACTATAGTAGGCTAATATCAAACCCTAGAAATCTGATGGTAGAATTGGGGCTACCAGAGGGAGATGGGGAGGGTGGAGAACAAAGTGTGGAGTTTGTCCAATGGAATGTGTTGGAGAACTACAGGTGTCTTGGTTTGGGGTGTGGGGTGGTAACATATATCTGAAGGACTGTGACCTTATAGCTCTGAATCACACACAGTTTTGTCAACCACTGTTACCTCAATAAAAGAAGAATTTATGAGCTATATAGATAGATTCAAAGGATTACTACTCAACTATTAAAAACAAGAAATATTGCTTTTGTGACGAAATGGATGGATCATGACTTGATTATGCTAAGAGAAGTAAGTGAGAAAGTTAAAAACAATTGCTGGATATTTTCATTTATATATGGAATATATCAATAAATAATAAAATCAAATGAACTTCAACACAAAAAACGACTCTTACACTCTGTTAAATATGGTAGATATAAGAGGGGCAGGGAAAGGCGTATGAGGAATTGTTATGGGAGTTCAATATAAGTATGATTGGTGCTAAAACTTTGTGGTGGGTGTGTTGAGACTTATTTCCATCAATATATCTTCTTTGATGAGTCGTCAGTTAAAATAGTTTGCATTTTTTAAAAATGTTATTATTATTGGATTTTGATATTTTATTATATATTCCAAATAAAAGTGCTCTGATATATGATTTGAAAATGTCTACCACCCTGTGGCCAATCTTTTCATCCCTAAACAAAGGCTTACAAGATTTCATTTTTTTTTAAGTTGCTGAGTGCATTCCATTGTGAATATAGTCCATGTCTTTATCCACTCTTTTGTCTTTAGGCACTTGTTTCCAAAACTTGGCTATTGTCAATAGGGATTATGTTAAGTAAAATAAGTCAGAAGGAGAAAGAAATACTGGATGAATTCACTCATTTTTGGTGTATAAAGAAACAAAATTAAACCAAAACAAATCCTAGACATGTAAGTTCAGAATGAGGCTACTAGAATGAGAGGCTAGAGATGGAAACAAGGGGGACAAGGGGCCCAGTGGTCTCTGGTATAGGATTATAGGAATTTTGGAGGTAGGTATGTTGTGGTAACGTTCTTCTGAAGGGATGTGAAACCTATTCCCATAAATCATATACAGTGTTGTAAACCCAAGTTATCTTAAACAAATGTACAAGATCAAAAATTTTAAATTTTGAAGTCCATTTTTTCCCTCAATGGATGCTACTTTTCATGCCAAATCTAAAATACAGTAGCACAACAAATGCCACAAAATTTTTCTTCCTTTTTGCATTTTTCTTCTAGAAGTTGTATGGTTTTAGCTTTTATATTAGTTTATGGCCCATTTCTTATTACCTTTTTTGTATGCTGTGAAGAATGGCCCAAAGTTCATTTGCTTCCATGTGAATACACAATTTTGATACCATCCTTTGTTGCAAAGCATATTCTTTCTCCACTGTGTTGACCTGGCAACTTTGCAAAATGCCAGTTGACCATATACATATGGCGCCTTTTGTTACAGGGTAGGGAGAGGGGCACCCCCGAAATCCCAGACCTACCCTGTTCTAAATAGGTTCTGCCATCTACCGTATCAATACAAAACATATAGGACCTTAAGTGGAAACAAACTTTAATACAATTAGAAAAGACAGAGTAGACAAAGAATATAGTATCTAAGTCAAGCATCCAATGTTATCCAACTCCTCGTGGGTACAAGTCCACCCAAATGGGATTGGCCCAAAGCGAGGCCCAAAAGCCTGCCACAAGTATAAAACAGCTTTCGGCAGGGACCCACAGAAAAGGGTCAGAAAGAGCCAGACAATTCTAGGAGGAACCAAAACACCTTTCGGCAGAGACCCATACAAAAGGGTCAGGGAGTTAAAGAACAAAATGAAAATCCAGAGGAACAGTGTCATAGTTAACCTCCCCGCGGGTCTCTCACCCACATCTGTTTCAATCAGTCCAGGCCAGTGCAGCTTCTTTACAAGTCTCTGCTCCATGTGCCTCTTCTGGCTTCCCATCTTTCTTCCTTCTCCTTCTTTCTTCTGTGTGTGTTCTGTCCTCTTCTCCAGCTTTTTATCTCCTGCTCAGCTCCGCCCTTCAGTTCACAGTAATCCTCTCTTGGATGATGATGGCATTAAGGGATTAGCAGCCCTTAGTGTCTTGGATCTCTTTGGTCTGAGGTGGGGTCCGTAAACCTATCTGTGGAGTTAGTTGCAGACATCCTTTTTCCCCCCAACACTTTTCTATATAGTGTTGAGATAGCTGTCTAACTTTACTCAATACACCCTCTTGATTACTGTATCTTTATGTAAGTATTAAAGTCTGATACTGCCAATATTTTAGTTTCGCTATTTTAAAAAATTCTTTTGGCGACTCTAGGTCCTCTGCCCTTCTGTATCAGTTGTACAATCAGCTCATCCATTTCTACAAAAATCATACTGGGATTTTTATTGGAATTGCACTGAATCTATAGATCATAATGGAGAGAATTAATAATATTGAGTCTTTGAGTCTGAATCCATGAAAGCAGTACATCTCTCCATTTATTTAGGTCTTCTTTGATTTCTTTCTTCTTTTTTTGGTAATTTCATCATATAAAGCCTGCATATATTTTGTAAGATTTACATTGAAACATTTCATATTTATTTATGCTATTCTAAATGGTACAGTTAACTTAATTATGAATTTACAATTGTTCATTGCTAGTATGGAGACATAAAAATAACTTTTGTTTATTGCTCTCATGCCATGTGACCTTGATAAACTCATTTATTAGTTCTATAGACATTTTACAGATTTTTGAAATTTTTCTATGTAGGCAATCATATTTTCTATGAATACTTTCTTTAATATCTAAACTAATCTAATGCAATCTAATCTAATCTTTCACATCTCCCATAAGACTTCCAGTACAATGCTGAATAACAGTGGTGAGATAGACATTCTTGCCATTTTTTTCTCCCTATCTTAGGGGGAAACCATTCAGCATTTTATTATTAGGCTTGATGTTAACAGAATGTTTTTCAGAGATGTCCTTATTCAGGTTGAGGAAATTACTTTCTATTCATATTTTGCTTAATTTTTAAAAATCAAGATTGGATGTTAGATTTTGTCAAATGCTTTTTCTAACCCTATTGAAAAAAAATCTAGTGATTTTTTTTTCTTCTTTAATCTCTTAAAATGGTGAATTGCATTGATTGCCTTTCCAGTGCTGGACTAACCTTTCATTCTCATAAGAAATCACCCATGGTCTGCTGCATTTTCTTCTTTTAAAGTCTATTTGTGGACTTCACTTATATTTTGGTGATTTTTGCATGTATGTTTTTGCTTTCATAAATGTATATATTATTATTGAAGTAACATTAGCATACAATACCATGTATGTTTCAGAGGTATAGGTTCATACATCTTCAGATGTATGTTACCACACCATACTTACCACTAAGACACCCATAGTCTTTCACTATGGTCCATTGGGCCCCTCCACACTTAGATACCCATGCTCCCATATCCTCTTTGGTAACCTCAACTCTATAAGCAGTTTCTTGGGTATATTTTGTTTTGGCTGTGTCTGTTCTTTTGGTATTTTCCCCTCCTATTTACTACATATGAGTGAAATCATCTAGTATTTGTCATTCTCCACCTGGCTTATATTGCTTGACATAGTTTCTTCTAGTTCCATGTTATCCCCAAAGGCTAGAGTTCATCTTTTTTTTTTTTCTTTTGTTGATGTGTTGGATTACATTCATTGATTTTTGGATGTTGAACCATTCTCGTGCCCCTGGAATAAATCCCACTTGATTTTGGTGTATTATTCTTTTGATGCATTGTTGGATTCTGCGGGTGAGGATTTTATTGAGGATTTTTACATCAGTGTTTATTAGGGGGGTTGGCCTTTCTTTTGTGTGTGTTGTCTGTGCTTGCTTTTGGTATTAGTTTAATGTTGGTTTCATAGAATGTATTTGGTAGTATTCGTTCTTAGTTTTTTCAAAGTTTGTGTAGAACAGACACTAGTTCATTTCTGAACGTTTGGTAGAATTAATTTGTATAGTTGTCTGTTTCTGGGCTTTTGTTTTTTGTTTTTGGAGAGGGTTTTGATTACTATTTTAGTTTCACTGCGGTCATCTTTTTTTTTATACTTGAGTATTACATTGTGTACATATACCACATCATTTTAATCCATTTATCTGTCCTTGGACTCTTAGATTGTTTCCATAACTTGGAAATATAAACAGTGCAACAATGACCATAGGAATCCATATGTCTTTTCAAATCAGTCCTTTTATACTTTTCAGGTCCATACTTAGCAAGATTACTAAATCACATAGGACATCTACTTTTAATATTTTAAGAAAATGCCATGCTATTTTCTATAAGGCTGGATCAGTCTACATACACATTGCCACTAATATTGTGTGAGGATAATTTTTTTTGCCACATCCAGGCCAACAATTACTGTTTCCGGTGTTTTTGATATGGCCCATTTTCACAGCTGTGAGGCGGTATCTCATTGTGGTTTTAATTTACATTTCCCTGACTGTAAGTGTTGATGAACATTTTTTCATGTTTCTATTGGCTATCTGTATGTCTTTTTTGGAGAAGTGTTTATTTAGTCCTTCTTCCAATTTTTGATTGGGCCACTTGTTTTCGTTTTGCTCAGTTGTTAATGTATTTATGTAAATCATCCTTGGGATTCATTTCTTGTTTAATAGGTCCATCATTCTAACATTTTGGAAAACACACGAGTAAGATCAACTCTCCCCCTCCCCCAGAAAATGGCATTGTAGCCAAATATGTAGACCTTATTTAAAGATATTTTGAAATAAAAAAATGAAATTTTACTCTTTGATATTTCACTAATCAATAACACAACAGAACTTCTATGTAATAGGTGCTATTGTTAAAATGAAATGAGTTGGAGTTATAGCTAAATTATGAAACCTTTTATAAAAATCTTAGGCGTTGCTACTCTTCCATGTCTATAGTATTATAAAAAAATTAAAAAAAACTTTTATTACTATCCAACGAGGAACAATCATTAAACTATGATCATAGTTAACAGTTATTTATTACTTAATTATAATTCCATTCATTTCAATAAATTGGCAATAATGAGATTACGTTTCACAAGTTTGTATGAATTGCTCTGTCCTTTTGAAAGTAATTTGTAGGGAGCCCAAATCTACTTAATAGTTTTAGATAATGAAAATTCTCTCAAATCAGTACTAAGACAGTACTAAATAAAACAGAATGCTACAACAATTATAAGGGGCAGTCGTAAGGTGGGGGGGCATGTTGCTATCAGTGGGTTCTCACCTGCATGAGCAATTGCAAGCCCACTCAGGCTCAGAGTCCAACAACAACAGGATTTATTTAACAAACATGAGATTGGGGAAAAAGAAAGAGCTTCTAAGGCCACAAGTGGCTGCTGTCTCACCCCAGATAGTGTCCACATTATCCAGAAGTCCCAAACAAAGGCTGCTCGTGGAAGATGAAGTGACACTGCAGCAACCCACAGCAGCTGTGTAAGGGCTGGGCTGGACAATGGAACAGACAGCAACAAACTCAACAACACCAGGCTGTGGTGCTGGAAAGAGGCTGTGGACAGCTCTTTGTGAAATGTTAAGTTTATTGTGAGTGAACTGCTTTTTGAGCCAAGGCCAACAGTGCACCTTGTGGGTGATGTCAGAGGTAGGGCCACAGGCAGGTGCAGCGGCAGAGTCTCCCCGAAGGTCTACAGACGTCTAAAAGTCTAGAAGTCTTTGGAGGTCTGGTGAATTCCATGGAAGTCTACTGCTCAGTGCTTCTCCCTCTTCAGGGGCCATTTGCTGGATTCTTCTTTGAAGGTGGTCTAATGAATTCTTCTCTCTTTAGAGTGAAGCTGCTGACTAACTTCTTTCTTTGGAGGATGGTTGCTGACTGCTTCTGCTCTCTTCAGAGGCTCACTGCTAACTCCATTTTTCTCTCTTTGGAGGCTGGCTGCTGACTGACTCAGTCTGGCTCTTGTTCTGCCTTATATTGTCTTCAGGGTCTCCCACCCTATAAGACTGACTGGACTGTTTTTAACTGTAAGCATCTGATTGGCCTGTTTGGCACCAATCAGCTCATTTTCCATTTTCAATCTGAATATATTAATTCAACGTTAAGTGACAGCTCCAGAACCTGAACCGGATTGGTCCATTTAGTTTGAACCAACAGTTCCAGAGGTCAAATCCGATTTGTCCATTTAAAATCCTTGAGACAGATATAAAAAAGAGAAACGTCTGATGCCTGCCCAGACCAGCCTGCACTGAGGTCAGGGCAGGCTGGAAGGCCTGTTGTCTCCAGGGAGCCATGGTCAGAGCTGGTCTTTCTGGAGTGGGAGGAAAGAAGAGGGGGAAGACCTCTAGGCATGTCTCAGCCCCATGGTTTCTGAGTGCCATGAGCATCTAGTTACACTACTAAAGAATTATTTGAAGATCATAAGTATTTATTAAAACATAAACACTTAAAATTTCCCTGTTCTTGTAAACAACTCCTAGTTTTATATATTTAAATCAGAATACCTCCAAAATAAAGCATTTAAGTATTTTTATAATAATATATTTTGTACTCTGTGTTGGCTCACCATTTTCCAACTATTTGGGTTATAAACTTTGGGAAAATAGAGAATACTGAGAGATTATGTGACATCTTTCTAATACCCCCCATATACATTACTTTGTATATATCACAATTCAGAAATCAGAGACACAGTGCAGGATCTGTGGGTGGTCTGTGACTTGCTGATCTAAGGTCCTTGTTTCATATTTCACATTCCCTTAGTGGAGCCAAGACGAGTTGGTTTTCTTTCCATTTGTGTCAGCTGACTTTTTCAGTTAAATTACATGACCACCCACTCTGATCCCTGACCCTCATTATCCAATGTGTGCTGTTTGTCACAGGGTTAATAAATTAATGTGAAGGTTTAAATATATCCTTTCCCTAGTCTTCAAAATACTCAGAACATATGTTCTAATGGTAGGGAACCTATCTCATCATCTTTTATGATGAACAACATATTTTTTTTAAATAGACTATCGCAGCTCCAGAGCCACCAAAACATTGCTAACTATTGTTTGAAATTTTAATACTCTGCAATAATAATTGGAAATACAAGATACTTAGGTATACAGAAATGTTTATGCTAAAACTTTCCTGAGGATTGTAGAGGTAGCAGCAATTTCTGCTGTGTATACTTTGCAGGAGATTGCCTCTGTGCTTAAAAGCTCATTTTGTTTTTTGGGCCTCCCTGGTGGCGCAGCGGTTGGGCGCTGGGCTATGGAGCTGTCGGCAGCAGCGATGCGGGTTCGACGCCCAGCCGGGGAGAATCCCACATGGTGCGGCAGACCTCTCCTGCCTCGCCTGCTGCTCCCCTCAGGAGTGTATTTCTGATCTGCCTGTTCTGCTCCCCACTCTGTCTCTGGTGAAGCCTCTCACCACACACACACACACAAAGCTCATTTGTTTTTCAACAACAATCCACAGACCTTCCGGGCTATCATAATTAGATTTAATAGGCCCTGGTTATTAGTAACTTAAAGTTAGACAACATGTCTTTGGCATGGGGATTCAACACACAGCAAATAAGAATTGAACTCTGCAGAGTTAAATACTGTCACAAACTATTATAGTAGTCCACAGCTTTAATATAGTGTCGGCTACAGTAGAGAAGAATTGTTTGTCCATCAAATATATTTATTGAGTGACAACTATGTGCATGAATGCAGAAATAAGCTTATTCTCTATCAACAAGCTCAAAGTTTGCTAGTAAATGAAGATAAACATGCTGAAATAAGGAGATGGAGAAGATATTATGGAAGCCAGAGGAGTGGGTGACTAATTTTCTCCAGAGGATGAGTGGAAGGTAAGATCAGAGAGACTTCACAGAGCATCAGATTTGGGTAAAGTTTTAAAACCTGGCATACCTGAATTCTAGATTTGCCATTTAATATCTGTACTGTCTTAGGAAAATTACTTAATCTTTCCCAGGCTTAGTTTCTTGGTCTATAAAGTACAGATAATACAAACTTTTACAAGTTGTTATAAGAGCTAAATGAATTCATGAAGAGCTTAGTAGTTTCTTAGTAAGTAACAGCTGTTAGTATTAAATGCTATTAAGAATAAATTGCCTAGGAAGACTGAGATAGGGAAGAGACAATAATGAGTGCATGCATTTGACTGGAATAGGACTGGAATAAAGCTGGAAAATAAGTCAGAGTTTAAATGGTGAAAACATTTGCTTTCGGAGCTACAGAGTTTGGATATTTTATGGTAGAGATGAAGAATCATTGAAGAATTTTGAGCTCTGTACTTCCAGTGAGGAAGATGGTTTGGGGAGTGAGAGTATAAATTTAGAGTAAGAAAGAACAGTTAGGAATTATTATTACCATTAGTTCAAGGAAATATTGTAAAGGGTTAACTAAAGCAATGCCAATGAGAATGCAGCACATTTTAAAAATATTTGAGATAGAAGGTAAACGATTATTAACTGAATGAAAGCTGTAAGAAACACAATTCTTTTACAACCATTGAGTTGATGAAGAGGTTTTGATTACTTTTTTATAAGGAGAGAGATGTGTGCTTGTTTATATGCTGAGTAGGATGCTGAATGAATGAACATATGTGAAGGTTAAATTTTACATAGAAGACAACATATTCATAGTGAGAAAGCTTATTAATATTGGTGATGTGATGTATTTATATAATGCACATAACAACAACAAAGAACAAACTCATTTATTTATAAAATATTTACTGAGTTTCATTATGTTCCAAGCATCATGCTTGATGCTGAGAGGAATAAATAATCAAGCACATTATATATCACATGTTGATTGATGTTATGAACAAAAAGCAGGGAGATTTTGAAGAGTTGTGGAGATTGTGTATTAGAAAGGATGGTCATAGAAGTACTTGGAAGTGATATTAGAGCAGCAAACTACATGGATGGTATGGACTGGTGATTTGGTGGTGGGAATTTTACGGAGAATACACTTGAGAGGAGAAATCAAACATTGCACAAAAACGAACAATGATGTAAAAATATATATGTAAATATTAAATAAAAGAAAAAATGAGCAAATTATGTAAGGAGGAAAATGTTTTTATTGTGGCAGTGGAGTGAAGAAAATGTTTAAAGAAAGAGGGAGTTGTGAGCCAGCAAAATGAATTCAGCAACAGCATGCTTTTTGATGATGGCGAGGTCTCCTAAGCGCAGGAAAACACGATGTGAAAGAGAGGCACACACTCACATATTTTCACTGTTTTATAGCCCTATGCACCCACTACTTTTAACGCTTACACTTTTACAGAATCATATCCATAAGGCTCTCTTTCTCCCTGGGATTTTACACAGTAGTAGGTGGGAGGACACAATTAGTGATTTTTGCTTGCTACTCAGTGCCAACCTCTGTGGTCCATTTTATTTCGTTAGTGCTGGATGCCAGATGGCGAAATAAGTGGAGGGCGTAGTTTAGTGTTTTCCAAGACTTCAACACAACAGCTGCAGCATTAAGAGAGATGGGGCTGTGCCTTTTACACAGATCATTAGAAACCTCTCCAAGGTACTGAGCCAGCTTAGCCTCTGTTACAGTTGCTCTGAAGTTTTTTGAAGTGTCAAAGGTAGAATAGCTTTTTGACTTCGGGTTCCGATGTGTTTGGATAAAAAAGATCTTGCTCATCCTCCGTGTAAGAGACTATTTTACCTCAGTCATATCGCTAGCATTTAGTGCAGTGTGTGGTTTAGAATCGCTAGCATTTAGTGCAGTGTGTGGTTTAGAATAGCAACAAATTAAAGGTTTGATTTAAAAAGGTAGAAAAATGATAATTACTATAGGTAAAAATCCAATATTCTCGAAGGGGGCGGGGGTGAGGTTAGCTTTGGACATTTTCAATGTCACAAGTAGTATCCAATAAATATTATGTGTGTATATTGTGTGTACGCAATAGAAACAATGCTTGTCATCAACCGTATGAGGATAACCGGTACAAGCATCTTGACAGGGCTCAGGAGGGGGATGAAGTTAGGGATCAAAGGCGTATTCATTTATTTTAAATTCATTTTCTTCCTGCCTCCAGGTTCTAGAAGACAAATATATAATGGACTAAAATCCCCACACTAATATTTGTCATTAAGTACCCAAATCGGCGTGGTTCGGGCTATATTAGAAGATATTCCTAGGGTTCTTGCCTAGACACTAACTCTTCCAGTGCTGCTGGGAGGGAGGAAGGTCCCCCAGTTCCCGCATCCTATTTGGGAATCCTAGTGCTGGCAACGCTTCTTCTCAGCCTTCAGAGGGCCTGCTGAGCATGTGGCAACAGCGTCGCGCATGCTCCGTGGAGTGGGCAGGTTTACTGAAGCTCAAGCCCTGGCTTTTACTACTCTTCTCCCGCCTTCCCCGCCCAGCACACTCCTCCTCCCCTTTACCCCGCCCCCCCACCACGCGGTCCCCGGCATTCGCCGCCGCCGCCTCTCTTCTCCTCCCCGCCCCCCTTCACCTCAGGCTGGGGAATCTCCATTGACGTTAGGGTGACGCCGCTGTGCCCTAGCCGTTGGGGGTTCCAGGCGCCGCGCAGGTAACGCCCCCGCTGCCGCCATATTGACAGAGCAGAGAGCGGGGAGCTGGGAGCTGGGAGCGGGCGGAGGAAGCGGGGTGGGGGGGCAGTCTACGCCAAGCGACAGTTGCTGTGGCGGCTGCGGTGAGTGCGAGCCCAGCGGCAGCTCTCGGGAGAGGCGGCGCAGAGTTGTCTTCTCTATGGGGAGCAGCAGCCTGCGGCGGCGGCTCCGACCCCGGCTCCCAGCCTGTGAGGGACCCTGCTGCGAGGGCAGCGGTCGCTGAAGGGGGAGCTGAGGGTGTCAGCGGCGGCAGCCGGAAAGCTCGAAGACGGGATGCGAGGCCACCCTGGAGGTTGGCAGCTCCAGTTCCAGTGCTCCTGAAGCGGCGATGCTGCCATACGCTCCTCTGGACGAGTTCTGGGAACAAGAAATGGAGGTGTTTAGCGGCGGCGCGAGCAGCGGCGAGGTTAGTATGGTGGCCCAGGCGGGCTGGAGCTCCCCCCTCCCTTCTCATAGGACCTTGGCCTGGGATCTAATGAGAAGGGGCGTGGGCCTGGGGTACGGGCGCCCATTTAAGCCCTTTTGAGGCTGGGGGCCGGTAGGGCACTCCCTGCCCCATCTGGGTTTTCACTGGCGAGCGGGCGGGGATGAGCCCGCGAGCTCTTGCGTGGGGAGCACAGCCTTGGCAAGGGTCGGCCTCGGCCGGAGAGCCTGCCTCAGGGGCCACGCTGGAGTTGGGACTAAGTTTCTTCACTCTGAGACCCGAAATGAGACAGGGTGGGGGGGTGGCGGGGGGGGGGACGCACCAGGTGTCGCACCCTACCGACTCCGTGGCTCTGCCTGCTTTGCTCGTTGGGAACAGGTTAGAAACAGATGCTGATGCCAGCTCTCTGTTGAATCCTGGACGCTTTAGGGAGCCAGCTCAACAAAGACACACCAAGGTGACTAACTCTGGGGATATTTGCACTTAAGAACGAGTGTTCCTTAGCTTTCTACTTTCTCTGTGGTTTGTTGTGTTTCTTTGTAACAAAACAAGTGGAGAGTAACTGCAATCCAGGTTGTTTTTTTTCAATCTACATTCGGATGATGTTCTGCCTCCTCTCTGGTCTTAATTCTACGCGCTCTTCCTCCTGCCCCTTATTCTCCCCTAACTGCTGACTCCACCTAGTTGGTCCTTTAAAAGAAGATGCTAAGTAAATCCCAGCCCTTATAAAACGAAGCTTTGGTAAGACAGCAAGGTTCAACCAAAATATTTTGGTTCATTTCACTTCTCTTACTTCTGAAACTATTTAGATTGGACTTTGCTCAGCCGTGCTAAGTTCTCTTAGGTGTGCACAGGTACTTTGTTTTTATTGTCGCTTTTGTATTGTTGAAGTGGGGAGCATTAAAAATGAACCTTTTGGAATAGAAAACCTGATCCTTTTCTGATAACTTAATGAATTGATATTGGAGAACTCCGGAAGAGGCAACCATAAACCTACAAATGCTTGAATGCCAAATTGATTCACAGTAGGGTATTTTGAGATAGGACTCAGGATCCTTGACATCTCAAGGTACGAATTTGTGTTCAGGTACTTGTCCCGTCCTTAAAAGTGCACTTTGGACTGTTATCTGTTTACCTTGTTCTTTTTATTTTCAACTGTCTGACTAAATGAGGTTAAATTATGTGCTGGAATACCATTTAACAAAAAATACTGTGGAAATCAGAAAGTAGTCTGAAGTTGATCCCTCTCTACTTATAGGAAATGTTATTTATGAATTAATCTTTCAACAACTGCATCTTCATTAATAATAATAATAAAGAATAAAATAAAAAGAACATCTTATTTTTTTAAGGATTTATTTATTTGTGCATGCAAGCTGGGATACAGGCCAGAGGCATGGGGCGGTGAGAAGGTTCACCAGAGACAGAGTGGGGAGCAGAACAGGCAGATCGACAGAAATACAGTGCTCAGGGGAGCAGCAGGCAAGGCAGGAGAGGTCTGCTGCGCCTTGTGGGAATCTCCCGGGCAGGGCTTCGAGCTAGCGTTGCCCCTGCTGCTCCCCAGCGCAGCACTTAACCGCTGTGCCACAGGGGAGGCCCAAGAACTACTAAGAACTACATCTTAAAAGATGTGCTATCTCGTATGAACAGGGCAAATGAAGAGGGGTTCATTTATTCTTGGAATGTGGGAATCTTTCGTAGTTGCACAAATTTTCTAGCAAGTGTATGCAAGGGAACATTTTGTTTTATTCATGTTTGTAATCTGTTGATTTACAGTTGCAGACATCTGGTTTATAAAAATAGTTAAATGGAATGAGAGGTGGAGCATTTCACATGCCTACTTTTTATTGTTTTTGCTAGCTTTGAATGTAGAAATGCTTCAAATTGTAATTACCATTTTTTATTGTTTGCAGTGTATTTTGGTATTGTAGAGATTTAACAGTGGAATTTGGAAAAATACTCAAGTGGATATTGTAAATCCCTGTGAAGTAAAAGGAAGGGGTGGTAAAGATAGTACTTCTGCCCTCTTTGTCAAGAACAGTTATAACTGGTTATATTTAACCCTGCAAGTGACTTAATTAAAAATATTCTAGGTGAAAAGTAAATGCTACCTTTGAACAGACCTGCTCATTACTTAGAAGAGATTTTTTGTGGGTTTTTTTTGTTATTTATAATGGTAATCTTTTGATAAGAAGGAAACAATTTTGCTTCTCAGAATTTTTATTTATTTTAATTATATTTTTTCATGTTGACTTTAGACATGTTAACCTGTGTGCATGAGCTTTGCAACCCTCAGCTGTGATGGGTTTTAGGACTAAGGATATTTTCCTTGTAGAATGTTTTTTGAAAATGTGTTGGAATTGTTAAAGAAATCCTAAGAACATTTTAACCTTAATGTCAAAGGCAATAAAATTTTTGTTAACAATTGTGGGTGTGTGTAATACTGGTAAAATTAAAGGTTCTATACATTATCATATGTTTGGGAGTCTTTTTCAATATCTTTTACATGTCTTGTTTCATGGACAATTGTTAACTTTTGAATTGTGTCTGTGAATTGATTGTTTGATACTCAATTCTGTTTGAGACTCTTAACTTTTCCCTCAAGAAACAGTTATTAAGGAGAGTTACATTTTTGGACTAGTGCACAATAGCCAGGTGTAGTGATGAAGACCTTAACCATTGTTTGTAAAATTGTCCTGTGGGAAAAGGTGTTGGTGATTTAAAAACAAGAACTAGCTTGGTTCCAGTGAAAAGGGAAGAACGGGCTTGAAAAAATGAAAACACCTGCTCTCTTGGTCTGGGAAGAGAGTTCTTGGCAGAATGAAATAGGTAAGTAAGTTTTGGTTGTGACAGCTCTTGCAGCTACTGTTTCAATTAGGTCTACTAGGAATAGGGATGTCCATCACCCCACAGGCAGCTGCAATTTTAGCCTTGCCTGGTTTCTGTCAGGATCAGGGAAGAAGTGTTACTTGAGGTGTGAATATTAGTCATTCCTGAGCAAGGGACATAAAGAAGAGATTGTTTCATGAAAAGTGAAATTTTCATTAGTTAGTGCCATGTACTTTATACACTTGATTTTTATTTATTTATTTATTTATTTATTTATTTATTTATTTATTTATTTTTTGGTGAGAAGAGTGTTTGATTCCTCATAGAGGAGTTGATTATATATTTTCAAATTCTACATCATCATATCCTAGCTGGTACTTTTATATTATTTCTTTAGCAATACTTTTTTGTTTAAGGAAGTTAGTTTTGAGAGTAATACAGTTCACTGATAAAAGCAGTTCATGATTAAAGCCACAGACTTTAAAAATTTAGCCAGAGCGGTGATTATATGGCAGATTAGGAAAAACTGATCATTTTAATTAATTTAATGAGACCCTGTAGTAATAGAGGAAAGAAGATGGGCTTGTGTGTGTGTGTGTGTGTGTGTGTGTATACACACAGTGTTTTAAACATCCTTGTTTAATTTTTCACTATATATAGTTATATATATATATAACTATATATATCAATATTTTTTCCTCTCAGGTATGGTCACCATGGTCTTCCCACACTCCACTGTGCTCTTCTCCCTACCTGTTCTCTACTATCCGCCCCCCCCTCCTTTTTCTTCCCTTCCTGCATGTCTCAGATCTACAATCTGCTTTCAAGGATCAGTCTTAGAATTTATTTGATCCTCTGTTTGGTTTCTCTAGATTCCACGTGTAAGTGAAAGCATCCAGTTTCTGGCTCACTTAGAATAATCCTTTTCAATTTTATCCCTATTGCTGCAAATAGCATGTTTTGTCTTTTTTCATCACTGAGTAGTATTCCATTGTGTATATGTACCCCATGAGCATAGACCTTGGATGCTGATTAATTTGGCTTCCAGTCTCACCTTCAACTCATACTAGCTGTGTGACCTAGGGCAAGTTACTGAATTCCTTTGAGACTCAGTTGTTATGGAATAGCCATCTGCAAGAATTGTTATATAAAGAAAATGCTAATACATTTAGGAAGGTGATTTGTACATAGTTGATCATCAGTCCAGAATAGTTTATTCCCACAGTCATCACCATACTCCTTTCCTGTCCTTAAACTCTGAATTATTGTTACTTTGGGGTTTAAATAGCCTCAGCCATAGTATCAGTCTTCCCTATTATGAGCAGTTTTTCTTAACTCCTTGTTCCTAGATCTTATCGTTTCATCTTGGTAAAATAATCACATATGTAATCACAGATAGATTCAGGGATAAAATATGAAGTTATATTTAGGAACGCTTTGAGGATACGAACACATATAATTTCATTTGTTTTAACCGGCTAATCTTTTTCATCGATACTTAATTTTTAGTTTCTTTTTTCTATTCTGAACTCTTATCATGATAGGAATTAGTTCAGTTTATCAAGGATTTATTAGGTACAATGCAGCAGCAGTTGTGTAGTACTATATTGTGAAATTCCTGAAGATAACTCACCCTGAGTCTTACCCCACCACCATGTGTTTACATAGAAGTGGGCAAAATAGAGAGGTGCAGAAATTATTGTACAAGGCACAAGACCATCAACAATTGAGGTTATGGTGGTATTTAATGCAAGCATCCCAGTATAAGTGTCTATGCTAACCACTGGACTAATACAAAGATGAGCAGATCTTTGCAGCACAGGGAACTGAAGTGATCTTTTTCCTTTGTCATATTGTTTTGAGCAAGAGTAAACCACTCTAAAGATTTCTGGTAATGATTGATTTGTTTAAAATCTTTAGGTGAATCCACTTATTACTAGCCAGTTTTTTTCCTGCTTTTAAAATGATCTTTAAGCCTGTAATTCTTGTTTCATCAATACTCATCTTAAATAGTCAGAAGCCACTGGAAATAAAATCCAATAATTATTTTGTTATTCAGGATAAGGGAACTGTAAAGTAGGAGGTGTGTGGAAAGGATGGAGAAAAAGGTTGGAGGATGAAATAACACACATAAGCAGACTCTAAGGGTCTACCACATTTTCAGAATCTGACTGGTGCTTTTTCTGGAATGTGGTAAAGAGAACAGGGACATCTCTAATTCTTATATGCTTTCACTAGGTTTATTTGGAATAGCACTTGGGGAGGGATCAGCAGGTCCTTGTTCCCTCCCCCAACAGGTGCCTTCCCAGGTTCTCCAAGTCTGTTTTCCCTAAACCAGTGTGATCTGGAGTATTCGGGTCAGTTCTTTCAGGGCAGGCCCCCTGTATTTCTCTACCTTGATTATTTCATCAAGAGAGCTAATCAGTACCTCACTATTCCATAAGGCCAGACTTTGTGTGGTTGCTTTCTTGGGCCATATTATTGTTTCATTACCAGCCCTCTCATAGTCTCCTTCATTTATCATTTTGAGGAGGAAATACAAGATTTCCCCCCTTCCTCTTATTTCTCTCATTGAATGCTGTCATTGTCTTAAGCAACATTCTGAAGATCTGGTAAGCACTTGGAATCTGAGTTAAGCCTTTTAGTACTTGGTTAGAATTTGCTATATAATGTTCATACATCTTATTCTGTTTCCAAAGATTATTCACTATTCTTGCTGATAGCATTTTATTCTTTATATATTTTGTTTTCTTTTGGTTTGATTTTAGTTAGGAAAGGAGTTGGATGGGAGAGAGATTTAGAACTAAGCTTACTCTGGCTTTTGTAGATAATAGAGATGTTTTCTGAATTGCTCTGGAGGCATTCTGTGGAACTGTTTCTGTGTTCTGCTGCTGGCTTTTAACCAGTATCTGTATATTGGAAGTAAGTCCTGGTGTGTATGCACATGCGCACACATGTTTGAAACTAAGAGAGCGGAGAGGAGGGTGGGAGGGTGTTTTACTATACCTCCTTTCATTTCACAAAATATTTAAGGTGATTTATAGAAAATGAAGTCCAATAACTTTTGTTACTCAGGATGAAGGAAATGTAAAGTCAGAGGTGTATGGAAAAGATGGAAGATGAGGTTGGAGGGTGAAATAGAACCCAACGTTAAGCAGGGTCTAGTGGTCTACTACATATTTAAAATGTAGTTGAATTTTAAATTTGGCCTTGAATTTCCTTGAACTGGGAGTTATATAACACATGTATACCTGGGAGTTAATTTTTTTTTCCATACTAGTTCCTCACTGTCAGAGATTCATATTTAGCTGATCAGGTTTGGGCCCGATCAGTTATCATTCCCCGGATAATTATCGTGTATAGCCAGGGATAAAGAACCATAGCTCTTGGCTAAAATAAAAAGGAAATAGTCGTATAGTGCTCATTATTCAACAAGGAAAAAAATGACATTTCCTAAACTAGCAACTGGCTCTAAAATGCATTTTCTTTGAATTAGAATGTTTTTGTTCATGTCTTACTCTGTTGTTGTTTTAAGATATGACTGGTCCAAGGGAGTATTTGAGCTCTCCTTTATGATGCAGCTCTTTGATTTTGAGTCTTTTCCATAATAATAAAAACAGAATTTTAGTGTCTTACCTGATTTTGGTATAGTTTAGTCCTATAATTCAGAGGTGAAATTATCTGCTGCTTATTAACTGGCTAAATAAGGTGATAATGACTTTGTTCTTAAAATCAAATATCCCATTAGTTCTCTAACAACAATTTCAAAAGTCATGGACCTATCTACCGTGCTTTAAGAGAAAATAATAATTATCAACACCAATTATCATTTTTTTTTATCCAGAAGTCATTGGGATCCACTCTTTCTTAAATCTAGCTAAACCTAAAGCAGAATTAAGACCTTTGTTGAGCATGTATTATCTCTTCAGTGTCATTCATTCTTTAAAACACCTGTGTACTTTTAATAGATGAGAAAGAGGCATATGAAACAGTTGAAAACACATCTGGAATTTAAACCCAGACCTTTTTAAGTCCAGGTTTTTCCACTATATATTGCTATCTCCCCATAATTACAGTATTAAAGAAGAGGATAGTGACAAGTTGTCAGTAACCTTATCAGATCAGTAAATTAGCATATCAAATATAGCAACAACCTTGTCTACTTAAAGGTCATTAAAATCTCATCAAGGTCTTTTGTAGACATACCCAAGTTTATTCTAAAACTCGTATGTAAAAGTACAGTCCTTAAAATATCTACAATTTTGAAAAGTAAGATTAAAATACAAGGAATCACTTTAATCTGGAAGCTAAAGTATGCTATGATAAGGCAGTAATGAAGAGAGTGTGGTATTGGTGGAAGGATACACACATGTAGATCAATGGATCAGAATAGAAACTGATAATAGACCCATACAGATACTCTCAGATGATTACTGAGAAAAGTGCAAGAGCAAAATGAAAGTCTTCACTTTCTTCTGATTTAAAATGCAAATTAACTTGTGATTATTTGGAGAAGTAAATAAAACAATTGTGCTTTGCATATGTTTCATAAGAGTAATAAAGTTCTTTATTCTTTGCACTTCGTTGCTTTTTAAAAATACTAAATTTTTTAAACATGTATCGATATTAATACATTTCCTCCCACTCAAATCAGCTGTCAAGAGTATGTGTGACAATTCACTGTTTGCCATACTCTTACCTTTTGTACATCCCTTTGCTTTTAGAATTGGATTTTGGCGGTCAGAGAGGAGTATTATGTTTGGACATTTGTCTGTCTTGATTTTATTTACTGTTCTTCTACAATCATTTTTGCCCCATGGAAAGGAAACTTATTTCTAGTAATGAATTGCCTTTTATTTTGAATCTTCATTCTTTGGACTTTCTGCATTGATGTTGAGATAATGAGGACTCTAAGATGTTGGTTTTTCAGGTTTAGTGAGCCATCCTTCAAGTTATTAGCAATAGTTCTCAGTTGAGTGTTTGATTTTGTATATTCCACCTCCAACTTGCTGAAGTATATGCTAAAATGTGGTAAAGAACATAAATGGCTATTGTAGCAATAGCAGTCAAATTTGAAATTCGGGTATTACTGATAAGATTATTCAGAACCTGAACAAGTAAGATGAAAAATTGCTATGTGACAGACTTTAACAGAAGCATGTAAACAGTCCCTGAGAAACATGGGCTTATATAGATAATACATGACTGACTTCAGCCTTTTTATTTAGGCTGTCAGACTCCATTTTGCAGAGATTATTAAGAGCTCCATGGCATGGTTATTTTTCTAGGAAAAAAAGCACCTCTGAAGAGAGTGATATTTGAATCAGGGATTTCTTTGGAGACTTATCCCAGTTTAATAAATTTTGTAACTTTAGAGACTATCTTTTTTTTCTTAATTTGAGAGGAACAGGTTTCATCATTTCAGTGTTTACATTTTTAAGATTACACATTCTTTAAATGTATTATACTTCATTTTATTTGTATTGAATCTTTGTGAAACTGAGGCTCAAGTAAAATAACAGGAGTGATTTGGCTGAATTTTGACAATTCCAAAAAGTGAACTAAATATTCTTACTCATTAGTTTGTTATTAATATTAACAGCATCTAAAATCTAATGTACTCTTCTTTCTGCCTTCAGTGAAATATACTTTCTGAGTTTCTGTCAGTAAAGTTCCTCGTTTCAAAAAGCATGAAAAATAATCCATCCTGCTAGCCTTTTAAAAAATATATATAAGGTACAAGGGATATTGGAATGAAAGTAAGTTGAAATTGCAGGTTGAGTTTTATGAAATTATGAATATATTCTGTGTGTACTTTTGACAGTTGTAATCACATAGAGTAGATGATTTCAGTGTGTTTTTTACTCGGTTAACTCAGTACAGTTTTTGTGATTTTAAAAAACTTATATTCATAATTTAAAAATCATGTAATTTAGATCAAGGTGTGGTAAACTTCTCCCCTAAGGAGCCAAATCATATTTGCTGCATATAACCTATTTAATATTATTAATAACCCTTGAAAAATACCAACAAATGTTCTCAGGCTATGGACCGTAGTTTAGGTGAATAGCTTCAGAATATGGTTTGTTAAGACTGTGCTCTCCTGCTGACAAAATTGAGGGTTAGAAATCTATTTCTGAAAATACATAATCCTTTGAAATAATTTCCATGCAAGATGTGGAATGTCAAGAATTTATAAGGTACTTTAAAAAATCTTATGAATGACTCAAGCTATGCATTTTAAAATTGATTTTGATAGAGCAGCATACTTGTTGACAGAATTTCAAATTAAAAGTCAGAAGTGATAAGCAAAGCAAGTAACTGGAAATACTTTATGAAGTTAAATTTCAAAATTGTTTGAGTGTTTCAAGTAAAACAAAATCTGAGTAAAGCATGGCATTTACTTATTGAAGTTATTATATAAATTTAATTCATTCATGTTACAAATTAAGTTATTCTACTTCACAGGTATTTTTCCTGACTCTGTTATATTCTCTATAGTATGCTAGATACTGGGGTTACAAGGAGTAACAAGATGTGATCCCATTCTTCTGGGAGTTTTTAGTTCTGTAGAGGGATGGAACAAATAAGGAATAAGTCAGTCAGTGTTTGTGGATAGAAGTCTGAATATAAGTTGGAAGGAAAAAAAGAGGGTATGTCGTTGAATCTTAAAAAAATAAAATTGACTTTCAAAAACACAGTTAACCCAAATAGCAGATTACTATAAAGATCAACTCTATGGTGACTTTGTTTTTTTTAACAAGACAGTATTTATTTTAATATTGGGATTCCATCTTTGCTCCTACATATGTGCACATGTTACACTCACCCTCAACCAAACCATGTGTGCATTACCCCATCTGTCTCTCTCCCCACCTCCTTCTCCCTCCATCTTGATCTCTCTGGTAACAATTAAATTATTTCATTAAGTCCAAGATTTATTCCTGCTGTAACATCTATTCTGGAGAGTACCCCATATGCAGTTGAGAAAAATTTTATTTTGGGGGGATGCATTACCCTGCACTTATCTGTGAGGTCTAATTATTTCTTTAAAGCTATTGTGTCTGTGTTTATTTTCTGCTTAGGTGATCTATTGGTGAAAGTGGAGTGTTGTAGCCCCCCTGCCACAGATGTGTGCCCACTCATACACACCCACACCCCACTTCAGGTGCCCACCATTAGGCATGCTTGTAGGCCCACAGGGGTCTATTATTGAAAGGAAGGTGGAACCGATGACTCTTTCGTTTACCCTACAACATGGTATACAAATAACTCCGTGAGGTTTTGCTTTTAATTCTTTTGGATGTATTCACACAACTGGAATTGGTTGATATTATGATAATTCTGTTTTTTTGAGGAATTACCATACTGTTTTTCATAGTAGCTATACCATTTTCCTTTTCTAATAACAGTGTACAAAGACTTGAATTTCATCCTTACCTCTGGTAATTATTTTTTAAAAAGCAAATCTCAGGATATGTTTGGTCTGTGCTCCGTGTACTTTGGACTGTCACTTTATCTTCTTTTATAACAACAAAGCTGCATTGTTGGTAATTCCTGTTTAGAGGGATGGCTCCTAAGATACTGAAATATTCCTGATAGTTAAAGGAATATGAAACTATGTTCACTATACTGTGCTTACTAAGTTAGTAATGATTTCTCAGAAAACAGGTGTAGGGTGAATGAAGTTATCAGGATTTTTCTGCCCTTCTGCCATTAGTGTCAGTGATAGACCCCCTCCGGTCCTACATGCATGCCTGATGGTGGGCACCTGAAGTAGGGTGTGGGCATGACTGAATGGGGGCACCTGGGCCTAGAGGCTGAGCATTTAAGTGCAGATTCAGCAGAGAGCGGAGAGAACAGAGCATGGCAGCAGAGGACCGTGTGGCGGGGTGCAGCAGAGAGACCATGAGAGAATGCCAGAGAGCCCAGAGAATAAAGATTAGCTGGGACTGGGAGGCCCTCCGGCCCCCATGCCTACCCTGCAAGTGGTTGCTTCACTACAAAAGATCATTAAAAGCCTGAAAAAGCCACTGGGGGTTCCAGGACTCCTCCTTTATCCATCTGCCCGGATCATAGAGAACCTGCTCTGTGCCTTGCTGGAGCTGAATTTAGGTATTAAATGTTAAGTTAATTAAAACCAAAATTAATTAGCTAGCCCTATTGATCATGTTTTGCCTAAAAAAATTTGAGTCTACTTGATTATTTTTCTCAGGTCGTTTACTAGCTTATAATTTACACTTTCATGTCTACAAAGTGAGAATAAAGACCTAAGTAAAGATACATTTAAAAAATATTAAATTGTAAAATTTGTCTCTAGACAGTGTTTTAGGGAAGAATTTTAAACAAGACACTCTTGTCCAAAAGTATTATTTGATTATATTAATTATCTATTGTTGTATAATAAATTACCACAAGCTTAGCTTGAACCAAGACATTATTTCATACTTTATATTGGTCAGGAGTCCAAACAGTGCTCAACTAGGACCTCTACTTAGGGTCATGTAGAACATTAATCAAGGGTTCATCTGTCATGCATTGTTCTCTGGAGTCCTGATGGGAAGAATCTGCTTCTAAACTCCCTTTGATTCTTAGCAGAATTACTTTTTTAAAAAGAAAAATTATGTCTATATGACATTGGGGTCACATTTTTACTCCTTCATGAGTACATGTGGTAATTCATCCTCCACCAAATTTCTGGTCCCAATGTCCTAACTCCTTCCTTCCCCTATCCCTTCTTTTCTATCCCTGTAATTCCTGTTCTTATGGTTTAGGACTGATGGCCCTGAGATCTTGCTGGATGTTGACTGATAGACTGGAGGCTACTCTCAGCTCCTAGAAGCTTCCATGCTATGTGAGCATCCTCAACATTACTACTTCAGTCAAGTCAGCAGAGTCCCTAGAGTCTTATATAATGTAACATAGCCCCATGAATTTGCCATATTCTGTTGATTATAATCAAGCCATATGTCCTTTTCCACACTTAAGGGAATGAGGATTATACAAGGATATGAACACCAAGAGATAAGGATCATGTGGGCTCATCTTAAAATTTGTCTGCAATATTGATCAACTAGGAGATAGATTTGTTCCTTCCTTTTCTTCTCTTAGGGCTTAATTCAGTATACAGATACAGGAAGATGTGGACCCACCTCTAAGTTTAAATTTAATTTGCTGTAGTTATTATTTAAATGAAGTGAAAATATTGAAGTCTTTTTTATGTAAAAAAAAATCAGTGGTAAACCTGTAAAAGCGAAGCTAATTTGAGAGAGAAAATACTAGATGTGAATTTCCTAAACATTTTTACTATCAGTTACTATAAGTAGAGTCCTTTTGTTTACAAGGTAGAATTTAGGGATTCTGGCCACTACTTGAAAGTTTATAGTACTATCGAATTTGTTGTAAAGACTGGTGAGCTGTTTAAGTTTTATTAATAATTTACATAGCCCATACTCCTTCGCACTTACCTTCTGCCGTGTTCTTCCTTGTTTTACCATATCCTTCCTTTGTTTAACTCTCCACTTACTTTTTTTCTCTAAATTATATTGATTTTTCCATTCATTCACAAAAATATACAAGTTTGGTAGTACAGTGCCATGCCTTACCATGTACACATGCTTCATGTGACCACCATTAAAGCTTCAGTGGCAATATGCTATCACATTTAACCCCTTTAAGCCCTCCTCCTTCTTCCCCACCCTCTGCTGGTAACCGTCATAGTGTTCGCAGAATCCAAAAGTTCTTTTTGTTGTATTTTACCAGTTTGTTTTATTGGGTTGTTTATATTCCATAAATAAGAGAAACCATTTGATAGTTGTCTTTCTGTTTCTGACTTATTTCACTTAGCACAGTGACCTCAAGATCCCAAAAGGCATTATTCCTTCTTTTTAAATAATGAGTACCCTTCCATTGAGTACATACTCAGCAGTTTATTTGGTTTTCTGATGGGCATTAGGTTGATACCATGCCTTGGCTTTTGTGAATAATGCTGCTATGAACATAGTGATGCATAATTCATTTCTTACTAGTATTTTCATATTCTTTGAATAAATACCTAAGAGTGGTATTTCTAGGTCATATCGTACATCCTTTTATAGTATTTTAAGGAATCTCTGCCAAGGACAGCTGGACATCCAATGAAATTCTCAGCTATTAACAAAGACTTGGAGTCTGAATGAATTTGCAAAAGGAGGAGGCTGGGGAGAGTGCCATCGAGAGCAACTCTGCCTTTCACTCTCTCAGCCCATGCTTTTATTAAAGATGAGACCAAAGGAAGAAGAAAATACCATGCAATTGTGTTTAAGCGTCTACAAATGAATAAGCTACTGCTGGTACAAGTTTTTTCTGGCTAGTAGGGAACATGCGCACAAGCCAGTATGTCCTCAGAGAACAGGAGTCAGTTTTGGGAAGTTCTGTTTGCAGAACTTATAACCTCCTGGAACTCCATGTGCAGAGTAAACAGGTAAGAACAAAAGACTCTGGCTCTCCTTAGGGCAGCTGGCTGCTGACAAATCTTCATACCATTTTCCATAGACACTGGATCAGTTTAAATTCTACCAAAAGTGTTTCTTTTCCCCCAAACCTTCTCTAGCAGTTGTTGCTTCCAGTCTTTTTGACATAGGCCATTCTGACAGGTATGAGGTAATATTCCATTGTGGCTTTTATTTGCATTTTTTTTGGTAATAATTGATGTTGAACACTTTTTCTTATACCTGTAGGTAATCTCAATATCTTCTTTGGATAAGTGTCTACTTCATTCTTTTGCCTATTTTTTTCAATTGGGTTGTTTATTATTTGAGTTATATGAGTTCTTACATTTTTGGAAATAAATTCCTTCTCAGACAAGTGATGAGCAAAAATCTCCCAATCTGTGGGTTGCCTTTTTGTTTTTGCTTTTGTTTTGTTTTTTTGCTATACAAAAGCTTTTTAATTTTACTGAGGTACCATTTGTTTACTTTTTCTTTTGTTTCCTTTGACATTAGAAATGAGTTGCCAAATACATTATGAGATTGCTGTTCTTGAGTTTATTGCCTAAGTTTTAGGGTTTCAGGCCTTGTATCCAGGTGTTTACTTTGAGACAATGTTTATGGTGATAATTATCTAGTATCTAATTTCTTTGTTTTTCATGATGCTGTGCAACACTATGTGTTGAAGAGACTTTCTCCATTGTATGGTCTTTACACCTTTGTCATAGATTAACTGACCATATTTATGTGGGCTTTATTTCTCAACTCTTTATCCATTGGTTTGTGTATTTGTTGCCATACCATACCATCATGGTTACTATAGCTTTGTAGTATAATATGAAATCAGGGAGCATGGTACCTACATTTACCTTCTCTCAGAATTGCTTAATCTATTTGGGGAAATCTATGGTTTCATACAAATTTTATAATTGTTTATTCTATTTCCTTGAGAAATGTCACAGGAATTTCGATAGGTATTGCACTGAATCTGTAAATTGCTTTTGCTAGTATGGCCAATTAAACAGTATTCTTCCAATCTATGAACATGGGATATTTTCCCATTTCTTTTTGATTCCTTCCATTTCTTTTGACAGTGTCTTATAATTTTCATTGTATAAGTCCTTTACTTCCCAATTTAGTTTACTTCCAGGTATTTTATTCTTTTTGGTGTGATTATAATTGGGATTGTTTTGTTAATTTCTATGTCCTCTAATGCATTGTTTCCATACAGAAATGCAGCAGACTTTTGTGTGTGGATTTTGTATCCTGCCACTTTACTGTATTCATTTATTATTTCTGGTAGTTTTTTTTTTTTTTTTTTTTTGGTGAACTCATGAATTTTCTGTGTATTTTGTTATATTGTCTGACATGTACTGTTTGACCAGCAGTGGTAAGAGTGGATATCTTTTTCTTGTTCTTGAACTTAGGGAAAAGTTTTGAGTTGTCACAATTGAGTATGATCCTAGCTGTGAATTTTATTATTATTATATTGAGATAAGTTACTTTTATTTCCAATTTCTTGAGAGTTTTTATCATTGTCAAAGATTGATATCCTGGGACTTTTATCTTTCCTTTAGTTGGTGTGATGAGTGACATTTATTTCCTTGCATATGTTGAACCATCCTTGCATCTGTGGTATGAATCCCCATTGGTTATGATGTATGATTCTCTTAATATATTGCTGTATTCATTTTGCAAGATTTTTTAATGAGTTTTCTATCTATGTTGATCAGAGACATAGTTTTATAGTTTCTTTTTCCTTTGTGCTGTCCTTGTCTGGTTTGTGGATAAGGGTAATGTTGGTTTTATGAAATTTGTTTGGGAATGATCATAACTTTCTTTAATTTTGTTGAAGCATTTTGAGAAAGCTATGTATCCTTTGAAAGTTTAGTAGAATTCACTATTGCAGCCACCTGTTCCTGGGCTTTAGTTCTTAGAGAGGCTTGGTTACTCTTTTTATTTCTATATTTGCGATTGGTCTTTCTATTTCATCCTGTTTCACTCTTAGAAAATTGTATTTTTCTAAAATTTGTCCATTTCTTATAGTTTGTCCAATCTGTGTATAAATGTACATAGTTTTTAATGGTCCTTCGTATTTCTGTAATATCTTTTGTAACTATGTGTTTTTAAATTTCTGATTCTCTTTGTTGAGCTTGTCTTTGTTTTTTATTTTTAGTTAGCCTTGCTAAGGGTTTATCTATTTTGTTTATTCCTCCAAAGAACCAGCTTTTGGTTTTGTTGATCTTTTGTATTGACATACTGTTTTCTATTTCATTTATTTATGCTCTAATATCTTTTATTTCCTTCCTTTTAAATCAACTTTTGATATTATTTCCTTTTTCTAGATCCTTCAGTTATGAGATTTGATTGTTTTGGACTGTCCCTATTTATTGATGTGGGCCTTCATTGCTATGGACTTTATAATACTGCTTTTTATTTTAAATTGAGGTAACATTGGTTTACAATTTTTGTGATTTAGAGGTATAATATCTTCCCTTTCAGGTATTGTTACCAAACCACATCTACCAGCAAAAACACATAGTCCTCCAGCTTTGTATGTTTTGCTGCTTCCCATAGTATTTGGTAGCTCTTCCCTAAAATGTCGTTGTCTCCAGATGTTTTTAATTCTTAATTTTTGTGTATAAGAAGTGGGGTGTAGGCCATAGGTGTGGGGGTGAGAGGATTCACCAGAGACAGAGTGGCGTCCAGCACAGGTAGATCTATTGAAATACACTGCTAAGAGGAGGAGCGGGCGAGACAGGAGAGGTCTGCTGTGCCATATGTGGGTTAGCTCCCAGGTTGGGGATTTAAATCAGGTTGTAGAGGTGATAGTGCTGAGACTTAACCTCTAGTCACCAGGGAGGCCCTCCAGGTAATGTGTTATTTTTTCTTTGTTTTCTTCAGTGACCCAGCAGTTATTCAGAAGTATTTTGTTTAATCTCCACATATTTGTGTTTTTTGCAGGTTTCCCTTTATGGTAGATTTCTTGATTCAGACCGTTCTGGTCAAGAAAAGAAGTTTGGTGTAATTGCAGTTTTTTGCATATTTCTCCCAACATTTGATATATCCTTGAGAATGTTGAGTGCACTTGAGAAGAATATGTATCATTTTTTAGGATGGAACGGTCTGTATATATAAAATCCATGTGATCCTTTACTTCATTTAAGGTCTTATTATTTCCTTGTTTTCTTTCTCTTTGGATGATCTGTTCATTCTTGTAGGTTGTGTGTTGAGATCCCCTACTATTATGTGTTACTGGCAATATCTTGGGTTAGTTATGTTAGTTTTATGTATTTAATTATCCTATCTTGGGTGCATAAATATTAATAAGTTATATCTTCTTGATGTATTGTTTCCTAAGTCATTATGTAATTTCCTTAGTCATTATATAGTATCTGTCTTTGTTCCTTATTACCTTTTTTTATTCAAAGCCTAATTTATTAGAAATGAGAATAGCTATTCCTTTTATTCTCTCTGTGTTATTGACTTGAAATACTTTGCTCCAGCCTTTCACTTTGAATGTTTGTCTTTGGATCTGATGTGAAATTCCTGTATGCATAGTATAGATGGACCATACTTATCCAGCATACCATTCTGTCTCTTGATTAATGAGTTCAGGCCATTCATATTAGGGTGATTATATATGGGTAATATATATGTATATATTATTAATTACTGTCATTCTATCTGATTTATCTTTCTGTTGTTTCTTTGCTGATCTTCATTGTATATTTTTCCCTGGTGGTTCTCTTGGTTACTTAATTTCTTCTGTCTCTGCTCCATATTTTTGTTTTGTGGTATCATGAAAGTGGTATTAATCTTTCTATATCTTCAGTAGTGTTTTGTATGCTGGTATCAACTCATCATCACTTAACTAAACAAATTCTTATTTTTTTCTCCTCTAATTACTGTCTTGTGTTAACATTACTGATATTTCTGATTCTGCATTACTGCTTATCACCTTGTTCAAGATGTTGTATTCCTTTGTTTTTATTGTATTTATTGAAAAATCTGATGATAGCCTGTTTGGGGAGTGTTTGCTACATTTTTTCCTCCGAGCAGGCTTCATTTTTGTTGTTGTTGACTTTTAGTAATTTAACAGTGATGTGTCCTGGCATAGGTCTTAGTGCACTTAGAAATTTGGGTGTTCTGTCAGCTTTTTGGAGTTGTGTGTGGCTAATTCTTTCTTTAGGTTTGGGCAGTTCAGTGTCATTATTTCTTAGTATAGGCTCTTGGTATATTTTTCTCTCTTTTCCTTTTGATATGCTCAGTATCCTTATGTTTCTACTTCTAGTGGATTCTGATAATTCTCAGATGAATTTCTTCATTTTTCCCAATTCTTGATTCTCTCCGCTGAGTCATTACTAAAAATAAAGAATTTTATCTTTAGTTTCACTGATTGACTCCCTTGCAATATTAAGCCTGCTTGTTATACTTTCCATGGAAGTTTTAATTTCATATATTGAATTTTTCATTTGCAGTACTTCTGTTTGGAATTATTTTACCTTCACTCTCTTTGGTGAAGAAATTCTGCTTCTGAATTTCCTTTCTTATTTCATTAATGTTTCATTATGTGTTAGAGTACAGCTGATGAATCTCATTGCTTTTCTCTGTAATAATTATTTTAAATTCACTGGGCATTAGATGTCCTCCAAGCAGCCTTCTCTGTCATTAAGAATGCATTTTCTTTAAAATTGTATTGTTATTAAAGATAATATTGGTTTACAACACTGTACATCATTTAGAGGGTTCATGCCTCTTGAAATATATATCACCACAATGTGTCACCAAAATATTCATAATCTTCTACCATTAGCCACTGGGCCTGCTCCGCAGTTTGTGCTCCACTCCCACCTTCCCCTTCTGGTAGACTATTTTACAGTCAGAATCTAGTTTTTGTTTTTGTTTTGACTGTGTTAATTTCGTTTCTGTATAATCAACATGTGTGAAATCATCTGTTATTTGTCTTTGTCCTTCCCGCTTATTTAGCTTATTATAATGCCCTTCAGTTTCATTCATGTTGTCCCAAATGGTAAGATTTCTACTTTTTCATAGCTGAATAGTATTCCTTTGTGTGTGTGTGTGTGTGTGTGTGTGTGTGTGTGTGTGTGTGTGTGTGTATCGCATACTCTTTTTTTAAGATTTATTTATTCATGCACACAAGCTGGGGTACAGGCCAGAGGTGTGGGGCAGCGAGAGGGTTCACCAGAGACAGAGTGGGGAGCAGAACAGGCAGATTGATGGAAACACTACTGAGGAGCAGCGGGCCAGGCAGGAGAGGTCTGCCCCGCCATGTGGGAATCTCCCCAGCCGGGCATCGAACTCCCGTTGCTGCTGCCGACAGCTCCACAGCACAGCGCTCAACCGCTGCGCCACCAGGGAGGCCCTGTATCACATATTCTTAATCCATTCATCTGTCATTAGATTGTTTACATGCCTTGGCCATTGTAAATAGTACTGTAGTGAACATAGACATACATATATCCCTTCAAGTTAGTAATTTTTCAGTTCCCAGGGAATATATATAGGAGTAAAATTGCTGGATCAATGGTAGATATATTTTTAGTACTTTGAGAACCAACCCTACTGTTTTCCCATAGGGTCTGGACTAGTCTACTTTACGTCAACAATGTACAAGGGTTTCTTTTTCTCCATACCCCTGCACACATTTTGTTGCTGGTCTTTTTGAGATATGAGGTTGTATTTCATTATGGTTTTGATTTGCATTTCCCTGGTGATAAGTGATAATGAAGATGATTTTTTGTGGTCCTGATGGCCATCTGCATACCTTCTTTGTAGAAGGGAAAAACCCACATTTTCCACTGTGTTCTTGTTTACGTTTGTTGTATATGTTCTTATGTATCGTAGATATTAACACCTTGTCAAATGTATGATGTGTAAATATCTTCTCCCATTCAGTAGGGTGTCTCTGCACTTTTTGATGAGCAGAAGCTTTTTAGTTAGATGTAGTTCCATTTGTTTATTTTTGCTATTTTTTTCCTACACATTGAAGCGGAATCCTCAAAGGCATCACTGAGACAAGACAAACATAGGCAAGCCTATGTTTTCTTCTGTGTGCTTTGTGGTTTTAGACTGTACATTGAAGTCTTTTGTCCAGGTTGAATTAATTTTTCTATATGGTGTGAATTAGTAATGTGGTTTCATTCTTTTGCATGTGACTCTCCAAATTTTACTAACACCATTTGTTGAAGGGGTTTTTCTTTCTCTATTAAATAGTAGTGACTGTTTTTGCATATATTAACTGTCCAAGTAGTGATGGGTTTATTTCTGGGTTCTCAATTCTGTTCTGTTGGCGTGTGTGTCTATTTTCATTCCAGTAGCTTGCTGTTTTTAATCCCTCTAGCTTTGCAGTATTGTTTGAAGTCTATTATTGTGATACCTACAGTCTTCTTTTTTTATCAGGATTGCTTTGACTCTTGGAATTTTTGTGTTTCCTTATCAATTTCAGTAATGTTTATATTTTTGAAGATTGTCATTGAACCTTTGATAGGGGTTGTATTGAATTTGTGTGTTGCCTTGAGTAAGATGGCTGTCTTAACAATGTTAATTCTCCCACTCCATGAGCAAGGAATCTCTTTCCATGTCTTTCTGACTTCTTTTTACAGTGTCCTATATATTTTTTATTGTATAGGTCATTTTTTTGGCAAGCAGCATTATTAATGTACAGATGTCTCATCCAAGATTTAAAAGTGGCAATAATTTTCCTCCATTTTTTCAAATTTGTCAGTTGCTTACATAACTATATTGCTTTGGGGTTCATTTTCACACTGCCATATGTACACATGCTTCACTCAGCCATCAATATCTGTCCTTCATTTTCTGACTTATTTCACTTAGCATGATCAACTCAGGATCTGTCCATTTTGTCTTAAGTGTCATTATTTCAAAATTCTAAATAGCTATTTAAATAGCTATCTCATGTTCTCCCTCGCTCCCCTCCTCCCTTCCTTCCATGTGTATCTATCTATCTATCTATCTATCTATCTATCTATCTATCTATCTATCTGTATGTATGTATAAATATATTTATATGTGTGTATATATACACATATGAGTGGGAGGGAGAGAGGGAGGGAGGGAGGGTAGGAAATATGTATATATTTATGTGTGTATATATACTTATATGTGTGTGTGTATATATATACGTGTGTATATATACTCATATATATATATACACACACACACATAAATATATACGTATATTTCCTCCCCTCTCTCCCTCCCTCCCTCCTTACACACACACACACACACACACACACACACACACACACACACACTTACATCGTTGTTCTTTTTGTACAATGTTTGATTTTTCCTCTCAGGTAATCCCCATAAAATTCCCACTCATGACCCGTCCCTATAGCCTCCTGTGCTCTTCCTGCCCCTGTTTGATCCCTCTCCCTCCCCCTACCCTGTTGAATATCTCTGGTTTATAGTGTGCCTGCTGGTTTTGTCTTTTTTCCCCCTACGATCCCTTGTTTGGTTCCCCTATATTGCTCCTATAAGTGAAACCATCCAGTGTTTTATTTTCTTTCTGACTTATTTCACTGAGCATAATCCCTTCCAGTTCTATCCATGTTGCTGCAAATGGCATGAGTTTATCTTTTTAATTGCTAAATAGTATTCCATTGTGTATATATACCGTATCTTCTTGATTCAGTCATTTGTTTTTGAGCATTTATTTGTTTCCATATCTTAGCTATTGTGAATAGTGCTACAATAACTAGTAGTGCAAATTTCCTTTTGGATTGTTTTTGTGTTCTTTAGGACGATTCCTGGGAGTGGAATTGCTGGATCATACGGTAGCTCCATTTTTAGTAGTTTAAGGCTTCTCTACACAGCTTTCCATAGTGACTGGACCAGTTTACATTCCCGCCTGCAGTGTAAGAGGGTTCTTTTTTCTCCACATCCTTGCCAGCATTTGTTGCTGCCAGTCTTTTTTTGAATATGTGCCATTCTCACTGGTGTAAGATGTTATGTCATTGTGGTTTTGATTTGCATTTCCCTGATTATAAGTGATGAGCATTTTTTCATATATCTGTTGGCCATTTGCATTTCCTCTTTGGAGAATTGTCTTTTTAGCTCTTCTGCCCATTTTTTGACTGGATTGTTTGCTTTGTGTTGTTGAGTCCTGTGAGCTCTTTGTAGATCTTTGAAATCAGTTGTATGGAGGGCAAATATTTTCTCCCAGTCAGTTGGATGTCTCTTTGTTTTGGTTATTGTCTCTTTTGCTGTGCAGAAGCTTTTTAGTTTGATGTAGTTCCAGCTGTTTATCTTTTCCTTAATTTTCTTTGCTTCTGGAAATGAGTCTGCAAAGATGTTTCTGAGGTGTATGTCACAGTGTTTTGCCTGTTTTCTTCTATATATTTTATATTTTCAGGTCTTATATTCAAATCTTTTATCCATTTTCAGTTGGTTTTTGTGTATGATGTGAGGTAGTAGTCTAGTTTCCCTTTTTGCATGTCATGGTCCAGTTTTCCCAGCACCATGTATTGAACAGACTATCCTTGTTCCATTGCATATTCTTTGCTCCTTTGTCATAAATTAATTGTCCTTATATGCGTGGCTTTTTTTCTCTGTTTTCAATTCAATTCTATTTGTCTGTGTATCTGTTTTTGTTCCAATACCATACTGCTTTAATTATTATGGCTTTGTAGTATAGGTTGATGTCTGGGAGTGTAGTATCTCCATTCTCCTTTTTAGTCAGGAAAGATTTGACTATTTGAGGTTTTTAGTGATTCCATTAAATTTCAGCAATATTTATTCTGTTTCGTTGAAGTATGCCATTGAGATTTTTATTGGAATTGTGTTGAATCTGTAAATTGCTTTTGGTAGGATGGCCATTTTGATTATGTTAGTTCTTCTAATCTCCAATGTTTGTTTTCAGAAGTGATAATTATTGTCTAATATGGTTTGATGCTCCTTCATTTGGTTAGTACATATTGTTGAGAGTTATATCTTCCTTGATCATAATGTAGTGGCCACCTATGTCTCTTTATACCTTTATTTTTTAGTTTGAAGTCTATTTTATTTGACATATGTATGGCTGTTCTTGCCTTCGTTTGGGTTCCATTTGCTTATAGCATTGTTTTCCACCCCTTTACTTTCAGTCTGTGTTTAGCTTTTGCAGTTAGATGTATTTCCTGGAGACAGCGGATGGCTGTATTCTGTTTTCTAATCTAGCCTGCTATTCTGTGTCTTTTTATTAATGAGTTTAGTCAGTTTACATTTAGGGTTATTATTGATAGATGGAAGTCTGTTCTTGCCATTTTGTCTATCATTTTTGTGGTTCTATGCCTTTTTCTATTCTTCCTGTTTATTCCTCTGTTGGTTAAGACTTTAATGCTTCTTCTCATGTTTTTTGGAGTGGGGGTTTAGTAGTAATGAATTTCTGAGAAGATTCTTATTTTTCCCTCACAGAGGAAGGAGAGCTTGCAGGGTCAAATATGCTTGGGTGGCATTTTTTGTCTTGGAGTTTGTTGAATATGTCACTCCATTCTCTTGCCAGTAGTGTTTCTTCAGAGAATTCTGATGTTAGTATAATTGGTTTTTCTTTATAGGTTAGTTATCTTTTTCTTCCCCCTCATTAGCTTCATTATTTTTTCTTTGTCTTGGACTTTTGGAGCTTTACTATTATTTGTCTTGCTGTAGTTTTCCTTTCATGATGGTAATTTGGCATTCTAGTTCTGTATGTCTGTTTTCATCTCCTTCATGTTTGGGAAGTTCTCTTCAGTTATCATTGAAAAGTTTTTCAGTTCCTTTTTCTCTCCTCACCTTCTGGGATTCCTATGACTTATATTTCCTTTCCTCATGTTTGTCAAATAGTTCTGGCAGTGTTTCTTCATTCTTTTTCCTTTGTACCTCTCTTTCCTATTCTTTTTGGTTCTTTTTATATCTGTATCTTTGAGAGTACTGATTCGTTCTTCCATTTCCTCTATTCTATTTTCTTGACTTTTCTCAGAGTTCTTTAACTCCTCCACCAACCTTTGAATATTCTCCAGTTCTCTTGTTTTCTTCTTTAAGGATTCATTCTCATTCCTCAGTTGTTGATTATATTACTCATATCATTCTTTTCCCTTTCTGTGTTTTCTCTTAACTTGTTGTTTTCATCGCGGCAATTCTAAATTCTTTATCTGTCAGGCAAAGATATTCTTTTGTTTCTATGTTGTTGGGTTCTGGGGGTTTCTATGGTGTATTGTTTCTAGGATAGCCTGCTTGATCGCTTGTATTTTTCTTTCTTCTTTGTTTGCCATTTGGCTTTGTGTTATTTGTAGTGCCCTATACCACTGGTGTGAGCGTGCATGACTTCTGGATTTTCTCTCTCTTTTAACATTTTTATATGATTTATTTATATATATTTTATATCGTTGTTAATTTTTTGTACAGTGTTTGTTTTCTCCTCTCTGAGTTCTCTTGCTGGGGCGTGGATGTGTCTGCCAATTGCCTGGGCCTCTTTGGCTGGTGGGTAGAGGTAGGGTTGTTGGTTCCTGCAGCTTTCCTCACATCTCTCCCCACATGAGCCCCTGCTAAAGGCAGATGGGACTTCCCATTGCTCCTTCCAGAGCTTTGGGGGCCACTGGAATTGGAAGTTGGGTGATTCCTCCAATTCCTGCCTGGGTGTTCATCTGCCAGATGGTTGATACCAGTGGCAGGTCTTCCAGGCTCTCTTCCTGGGTGTTAAGGAATACTGGTGTTGGTGGAGCTTAGGGGTGGGGGCTTGCTGTAGCTCCCATCTGGGCACACTTCTACTGTGGTAGATGTTGTAAGCTGTGATTTGCCTCAGGAGACCCTGCCTTCCCATCCCCTGCTACTACATAGAATGGACTCCAACATCTCAGCCTGGGATCATCAAGAGTCTTGTGGGGAGCACTGCACCATCAGGCACAAGCTGAGGCCCATCCACTGGGAGGTGCCTGCAGAATGAGTGGGATTACTTCTGTGTTGAACTGCTAGATCCCTCTAGTTTGTAGTTTGGGAAAGAAGAAGGAAAGAAAAGGAAATAAACAAAGAATAAATAAGAAAGAAAGGAATGACAAGGAAATAAGAAAAAGAAAAAAGTGAGAGAAGAAAAGAAAGAGGCAAAAGAGAGAAAAAGGAGGAGGAATAAGAGTAAGGAAAGGAAAAGAGAGAGAGAATAATGATAATGATAAAGGGGGAGAAAAAGAAAAATAGAAAAAACAAAAACAGGAAAAAAAAAAGGGGGGGGAGGAATTGCAACTCAGGACTCTGTTGGCTCCCAAGGAACAAATGGTTGCTATTTTAGTCTGGTCTCCTGGGGGTCACAGGCTGAGTGGAATAGTCTACCCAGGGTCTGCTATCTCCTTTGAGTTGTAATTCAGGGAAAAGGAAACAACCACAAATAAGAAATAGAAAAGGGGAGAAATACAGAGGGTAAAGGAACCATAAATAAAAGAAAAAAGAAAATTTGAGCCTTAAGGGCTCTGTCCCCTCCCAGGAGTCACAGCCAACATGTGGCACTGGAAGATTGAGTGGTATGCACCTCTGAATTAAGCTGTTCCAAGTCCCTCCTAGGTACGTCTTAGAGGAAAGGGAGAATAATGAACAAACAAAAAGAACTTTCAAATAGTTTGTATTTCAGGTTCTCTCCTCTCTCAGGATGTAAGCTGCAGGTATTGGGGTCATAATTTCTCATCTGTGGGGTGTCTAGAAGTCTTTGATATTTTCCGATGTAAATGAGAGCGCTGGTGGGGCTTGGTGGCAGTGGTGGCTGGTGCTGCAATAGCTACCAGGGCTAGTTGAGATGCTGGATGCCTACTGAAAGTGGATGTCTTCCCGGGCTTTGGATCTCCCTGTAGATGTTCTAATATCCACTTTGATGAGTCTGTTTTTTCTGGGAACTTGTAACAGTCTCCCCACTTTTTTCATTTGCAGGTCCTTTCAGGAGAGGGGTCAACACTGAGTGTGTTTTACTCATCCATGTTGTGGGCATGTCTCTCCATACCATTTCTTCATAGGCTGCAGTAGATGACATTCCCATCAAAAATGGATGAGTGTTCCTGTTTCTCCTCATCCTTCCCAACATTTCTTGTTTCCATTTGTTTTGATAAAGGCCATTCTGAAAGGTATGAGGTCATATGTCATTGTGATTTTCATTTGCTTTTTCCCTTATAATAAATGATGTTGAACATTGTTCATATGCCTGTAGGCAATCTGAATGTCTTTTTTGATTGTCATTAAGTCTTTGGCCCATTATTTTTGATTGGGTTGTCTGTGTTTCTGTTGAGTTGTTTGAATTCTCTTTATATCTTGGATATTTATACTTAATTAGATATGTGATGTGCAGATATCACTGCCCTGTTTTTAGGATGCCTTTTTGGTTTTGTGTTGGTTTCTTTTTAGGTACAAAAGCTGTTTAGTTTGATGTAGTCCTATTTTTAAATTTTTGCTTCTCCCCCACTGCCATTGGCGTTGCATTTCTAAATGTTCTTTTTCTTGGGGGGGAGGGCTCCTAATACAATCCTTTGAGCTCCAGACTATAATCAGATCTGTAACATTTCTCTCAATATTTGATACTGTTTATCATACTGAATTCCTTTTTTTACTTTGAAAAATTTTTGGGAATTTATTTATATGTATTTTACATCATTATTCATTTTTGTGCAGTGTTTGCTTTCTTTTCCCAGGTATAGTCCCTCTAGAATTTCCATCACCAGTTCACCCGTGCACCAGCACCATAAACATATCCTTATGGTCGCTATCCAGGAGTGTATCACCTGTACTTTCTTTTAAGTATTTTATGGTTTCAAATATTTTTATCCATGTTTTTAATCCATTTTGAGTTTCTTTTTGTGTGTGGAGTTAAATAATTATCTAGCAGTAGTTTCATTTTTTTGCATGTGGCTGTACATGTTTCCCCACACTATTTGTTAGAGGCTTGCCTTTCTCCATTATATGGTTGCGGTTCTTTTGTCAAAGGTGATTTGTCTGTATTTGGGTGGGTTTATTTCTGGGTTCTCTGTTGTAGTCTGTTGTTGGTATTTCTGTTTTTGTTCCATCATTATTTTGTTTTTATTGTTGTTGCAGTGTAGTATTGTTTGAAGTCAGGGTGTGATTCCTCCATTTTTTCTTTTTTCTCAGAATTGCTTTTGCTATTAATTACCTTTTATGATTCCATACATGTTTTATAATTGGTTGTTCTCTTTTCTTGAAAATGTCTTTGGGATTTTGATAGATACTGTTTTGGACCTATAAATTGCTTTAGGTATTATGGCCATTGTAACAGTGTTTATTCTAGTCCATGAACATGGCATGGCTTCTTATTTCTTTGTGTTTTCTTTATTTCCATTAACAAGAGTTATGTAGTTTTCAATTATAGGTCCTTCATCTCCTTCATTAAATTTACTCTGAGGTATTTTATCCTTTTTGGTTTGGTTCTAAATGGGATTTTTAAAAATTTCTTTCTTCTGATTCATTGTTTGCATATGGAAACGCAACTCATTTTTTTTCTGTATCCTGTCACTTTACGGTATTTATTATTTCTAGTATTTTTTTTGGTAGTCTCTTAGCTTACCTATGTATACTGTCATTTTATCTGGGAATACTGATAGTTTCACTTCTACTTTTCCAGGTTGGAGTCCTTTTATGTGTTTTTCTTAATTGCTATTGCTGGTCTTCCAGTACTATGTTGAACAGTAGCATTGAAAGTGATCATCTGCCTTGATTTTAGAACAAATGCTTTAAATTTTTCATCACTGAGTATGATGTTGGCTGTAGTTTTATCACATACAGCCTTTAATGGTTTTCAGATATTTTCTATTTATTGATAATGATGTTTGATTCTCCTTAAATATTGCAGGATTTGATTTGCTAAGATTTTATTGAGTTGTTTTGTGTCTATGTTAATCAGAGAAACCAGGAATAGTATTTTGTGTGTGTGTGCTGTCATTTGGTTTTGTGATTAGGGTAATGTTCTCATAAAATGTGGTGACGGGCTTTGTACCCTCTTCAGTATTTTTTTAATATATATTTTTATTGTTATTTATATCTTTTACATTTTGTATTCCCCTTGGGTAGCCCACCACCAATTCACCCGTGATCCATCTCCATGTTCCCTTGTGTTCTTTTCTATTCCATTTTTTTGTGCCCTTTTCCTTCCCTCCCTCCGCCTCTCCCCCCCCACCCCCGCTGATTGTCTCTCTCCTATTTGGTTTCCTTATAGTCCTGTTATAAGTGAAACCATTCGATATTTTTCTCTTTCTTTCTGGCTATTTCACTGAGTATGATCCCCTCTAATTCCATCCATGTCGCTGCAAATTGCATGTGTTTATCTTCTTTCCATGATGAATAGTATTCCATTGTGTATATGTACCACATCTTCTTGATCCAATCATCTATTTTTGGACATCTGGGTTGCTTTTGAGTAGGTTTGATATTAATGGGGTCCTCTATGAAATTTTGCTAAACTTCACTAAAGAAGCCATTAGATCCTGGTATTGGTTCTTAGGAAGACTTTTGATTGTTCCTTTCAGGTTCTTCTCTCTTTTCCTTTTGGGCCTAACTACAGTGTTTTCAATTTTATTTATTTCTCAAAGAACCACCTCTTGGTATCACTGATATTTTAACTGTCTTTTAGTTTATTTCTGCTTAGATTTTAAAAACAGTTTCCTTCGTTCTACTAATTTTTGCTTTTTTTGGTCTTCTTTTTCTAGCTCCTTAAGTAAAGCTAGATGGTTTACTTGAGATTTTTCTTTTTTTTAATTGATGTGGGTCAGTAGAGCACCTAATAATATTTCCTTCCTCAGGTTCAGGAAGTTTTCAGCTATTATTTCTTTGAATAGTGTCTTTGTTCACTTCTCTCTCTTCATCTTCTGGAATATCCATTATCCTTATGTTTCCTGTTTTAATTGAGCCTAATATTTCTGCTAGAATTTCTTCATTTTCCCTTTATCTCATTTTTTCCCTTCTACTTTAGTGTTTTGTACATTTGTATCTTCCATTTCTGAATTTCTCTCTTCTAACAGTTTAATTCAATTTAAAATGCTTTTCATATGTGTCCTTATTTTGTTCAGCATCTCTTTTTGTTTTCTTTTAATATGTCCAATCTCTTTAGTGAAGAACTCTTTGTTTTTGCATATTTTTTCCTAAGATCCTGTGCCTGCTTTTATGTGTTTGATTATCCTTCCATTACCTCATTTAGCACTTTAAGAATTGTCACCCGGAAATCTTTGTTACTTCCTCTAGTTCTGTATCTTTTATATATGTGTCTGGTCTTCTTTTCCTCCTGCTTTTCTCTTATATTCAGATATTCCTTGCTTCTTACTCATGTGTATTGCCTTATTTGCTTGTTAGTGGTTGGCATGCTGTAGGTTTAGTTTGTTTACTTTTTCTTCTTTCTTTAGTTTGCTGGCTGGTGTGGAAGTGAGGGGGACCTGGTACCACAGATGCAGTATCAGTTCTGTTGGGAGCTGAGTGCTGCCCCAGACCAAAAAACAATCATCTATGCATCCTTACCTGTTCCTTCAGATCATGCTGTTGACTAGTTCATGGATATTAGATGTCAGGGTCATCTTTCTTCAACTTTCAGCACTGTGAGTTGTGTGCCCTTGGGCATAACCTGCCAGACAATGACTGCTTAGTATCAGGTGTCTGCCTGGGTAGCTCAGGAGCACCCTCTTTTGGATTTGGTATCTGTGGGGTGGACAAAGTCTCTGCCACTCTGCTACTACTGGCCTGAGCCATTCTGTAGGTCTCTGCTCCTCTGGCTAGGAGGGGTTTCTTGTGGGCCCATACAGAGCACTGAGGATCTCTTTTCTCTTTCTTCTGACTGGGCTGAAGGTGTGGTTCGAGTGAAGCATCTTAGCTACAGGCTGGCTTCACAGCAGATCTTTCTCTACTCACCTTGCTATGATAGGGGCTCTAAGTGCAGGACACCACCATGGAGATTTCCTCTCTACTTGTCTGGCTTGAGGAGTGACAAGCCCTGGTGCTTTTGCTGCTGTGGGCCTCTAACTACATATCTCTTTCTACTCACCTGACTGGGAGAGGAGTGCTAGGCACCGTGTGAGACTTCTCTACCCAGTTGGCTTGGGGAGTGGTGGTTCCCAGCTCCTGCTGTTTTGAGTGGGTCACACATGGGAAGTGGCATTGCACAGCTGCTTTTGCTCCTGCAGGTAGCTATCACACAGATGATCTGTAGGCTGAACTCTCCATTCATCCAGATAGGAGAAGGGTACTGGGAGTGGACTCTGTGTGCCATGTGGGGGGCCCCTCTTTCCTCTGTGCCAGACTTGAGATGTGGCAGGACCAGAGCCCAGATGCTCTTGCTGCTGCAGGTGGGCCCCATGTGGCAAATCTCGTCAATGGATCGCTCTCATCCTTCACCTGGCTTGGAGGGGGTGTGGATCTGGGAGACTTCAGGGTGGGGATCTTTCTCTTGTTTGTCTGGCTTGGGAAATGGTAACTAACGCTCAGCCTTCCTCGCTATTGCTGGCCTTCGGTGAACAGCAGGTTACTCTCGTGGTGCTCCCAATTGGGAAGGGTGTTTTTTGGGGGTGTGAGGGTGGTGGGGGACCCAGCCACTTGCACTAAAGACAGCAAGGCTCTAACACCAAGCTAATAATTTCCACATGTGAACATGCAGTCCACCTAACCTCCTCAATGAAAAGCTTTTACTGCAAAGATTGACTTTCTGTGCACTGTTCCATTATTAGGCCCTCAGAATATTTTTCTGACTGGAATGGCTGCTGCCTTTGCTGCACTTCCCGTGCCTCTTCCTACCTTGCCTCCATATCAAACTACAACTTTAGCATTATATTACTGTGGGAAAGTCTTGTCTGTGGTGATGACATTTTGAAAATTCCTTTGAGCAGATTTTTGTTTAATCTTTACTTTTATTTGTGTTTAGGGGAGCCAAATTTGTCATGTTGTGGATAGTCTTCATTGTGCAGTTCTTTCATGAACTTTGTTAAATTTATTCCTATTACTTAATGCTTTTTATGTTATTGTAAATGGAATTGTTTTCTATATTTCTCTTCCAGTTTATTGTTTGAGTTTAGGAGTGTAGCTGATTTTTATTGTATATTTATTGATTTTGTAGCCTCCACATAACTATACTAATTTATTGTTTCTAATAGTTTTTAGTAGAGTGTAAGAATTTTTATTTATATTGTCTCATAGACAAATAGTAATTGTTTTAATTCTTTTCCAATTTTGATTTCCTTTTATACCTTTTTCTTTCCTAATTGCTCTAGTTAGAACTTCCCATGCTATGTTGAATAGTCGTGGTGAAACAGTAGTGGCCATCCTGTCTTGTACCCAGCTCAGGGAAATCTTTCAGTTTCTCACCATTCAGTATGATGTTAACTGTGGGTTATTCATATATGACCTCTGTTATGTTAAGGTATGTTCTTTTTATACCCATTTTGAGAGTTTTAATCTAAACAGATGAATCTATCAAATGCTTTCTTTGCATCTATATGATTTTTATCTTTCCTTTTGTTGAGGTGGTGAATTACTTGATCGATTTGGGGATGTTGAACTATCCTTGCATCCCTGGAATAAATCCCACTTGGTCATGAGGTATGATTCTTTTAATGTATTGTTGAATTTGGTTTTCTTTGATTTTGTTGAGGATTTTTGCATGTGTGTTTATCGGAGATACTGGTCTGCAGTTTTCTTTTTATGTGATGTCCTTGTCTGCTTTTGGTATCAGAGTAATGTTGACTTCACAAAAAAATGTGTTTCCAAGCATTCTCTCTTCCTCTGCTGTTTGGAAGAGTTTGAGAGGGGTAGATGTTAGTTCAAATTTGAAGGTTTTGTTGAACTTACTAGTAAAACTATCTGTTTTTTTATTTTGTTATTTTTTAGGAGACTTGATTACTGCTTCAGTTTCCTTGCTGTAATTGGTCTGTTAAGTTTTTCAATTTCTTCCTAATTCAGTCTCAGTAGGTTTTAAGATTCTATAAATTTTTTTGGTATCATTATGTTTATGTTTTAATGATAAACAGGTAATAAAAAACAAAGGTAAATCTAAACAATTAAGTACAATTCATTTTAATTTGCATACTGCTTATTAAAAAAACAGCCAACAAAAACATTAAAAAATTTATTTATTCATCTTGCTCTCTGAGAGTTGTAACTTCCTGTAGAGTGGTCAAGTAGTCAGCAATACCTGTGCAGGTTCGTCCAGCCCACAGTTTCTCTGCTACACCATGCCCCATGGCTAGGGCTTGTGCCGGGGCTTCCACCCACCCCAATGCCTTTCTATAATTGCACAGGTAGCCTCAGTCAACCTGGAACTGTGAAGCTCAGTCTTGTTAAATGGAGCAGAAGTTAAATGGACTTTTGTTAAATGAAGCAGAAGTTAAATGGACTTTTTCAGAATATTTCTAAACCAATTCTCTGTTTATTCCCTATCAAACCAGAGTCCTAAAATATTTGTCCAGACTGTAGTAAAACTAAGCATGGAATCAAGCCTGACAATGCATACATAATGCTGAATTCTCAAATAATTCTCAGATCTCAAAGGATGCTTGATTTATCATACATTTAAACCATTTTTTTACTATTGAGCTCAGTCGGCCAGTGTGACTTTCTGGGTCAGTTTGAAGCTTGTCAGTCCCTCTGTTCCCAAGGTCCATCCTGCAGGTGCAGCTGCACACCAGTACTGAAAGGCACAAAATACCCACAGGCTCAGGCTTTTCCAAGAATCAGAATGACTGTGCTCAGTCTTAGATTGTTTAGCTCCTTCCCTGGCTAATCTGCCAGCTTCTTTGCTGCCTATAAACCCCGAATGACCAGGAATATGCATCCACTGGATGTTCATGTCCTCTGTGAGCCTCTTCAGGTGTACAAAGTCCTCCTTGTTGATCACCTGTTTCCCTTTCTTCTGTCCATTTCTCTTCTAATCTTGAACCCAACTCATGACACTATTCATAGTGAACATGCTGTCCTTATAGAGAACCAGCTTCTGATATTCTGGGCCTTTACCTGTCCCATGGCTTTGTCGGATGAATCTCTGCTCTTTGGTTTGTGATTCAGCCAGGAAGTCTAATGCCTACATTTAAAGGATGGCTAGACCCCCACTAAACACCATCCTGGTGGTGCCCTCCTACACCCATCACTGAAGTAGCAGCATCAGTATAGACAATGACAAACTCTCCCATATGAGGTGTCCCTGATAATGGAAGGGAAGGAAGGGACTGCTCCTGTGTCTTGCCTGACTTGCTTTGCACACGGATTTTCAGGCTCCTCATCCTTATTGAAGACGGTCTCTCAGAGGTGCTTATTAGCTTTCACTTGTGATTCTTGCCCAGGTTGATTTTTCTGCGCAGGTCAAGAAGACCCCAGGCTGGTGGCCCACTGCATCTCCTGGAATGGGACAAAGCTCACCCCTTGCTGAAGTCAACCGTCTTGCATTCCAGGGTGCCTCAAGATTCTAAAAAATTGTCTATGTAATTTATGTTGCCCAACTAAAAAGCATAATGACATCATAGTAGTCTTTTCTGGGCCTGTATTTCTAAGATGTGTGTTGTAATTTTTCCTCTTTTGTTTATTATTCTATATGATTTTCCCCCCCATTTTTTCCATCTAGTTCTATTTAGAAGATTGTCTTTTTTTTTAAAGAAACTACTTTTGCTTTCATCTATCTTTTTTTCTTTTTTTATTTCTATTTCATGTATTTCCACTGTTTTGTCTCTTTCATGCCTCTGATTTTATTTTGTTTTTTGTTTTTCTGGTTCCTTCAAATGTAAGTCACATTATTTATTTGAGATCTTTCTTTTTCCTTGATATTAGTATCTATTGCTATATACTTTCCTTTTAGTACTGCTTTTGTTATGTTCCATAAGTTCTGGTAGCTCATGTCTTCATGTTCATTTGCCTCCAGTATTTTTTAACTTTCTTTTTTCATGTGCTGGTTAAACTAATAATCGTTCAGTAGTATGTTGTTCAGTCTTCACATATTAGAAGTTTTTTTCCACTTTTGTGTTTGATTTTTGTTTGATACCATTGTGATCAGAGAAGATACTCAATGATTTCTTTTTTTTTAAAAGATTTATTTATTTATGCATACAAGCTGGGGTACAGGCCAGAGACGAGGGGCAGTGAGAGGGTTCACCAGAGACAGAGTGGGGAGCAGCACAGTCAGATCGACGGAAATACACTGCTGAGGGGAGCAGCGGGCGAGGCGGGAGAGATCTGCCACGCCATATGGGAATCTTCCCGGCTGTGCGTCGAACTTCATCGCAGCTGCCAACAGCTCCACAGCGCAGCGCTTAACCGCTGTGCCACCAGGGAGGTCCCGATACTCAGTGATTTCAGTTCATCAATTTATTGACTTGTTTTGTGACTTAACATGTGGTTCACATCCTTGATATGTTCCATATCCACCTGAGAAGAATGTGTACTCAACTTTCTTTGACTGTGGTACTCTATAAATATCTATTAGGCCCAGCTGGTCTAATTCCTCTGTAAACTGCTGTTTCCTTGTTGATTTTCTGCCTTGTTGATATGTCTATTGATACGGTGGGTGTGTATAAGTTCCCTAGTACTATTATCTTGCTGGCCAATTTCTGTTTTTTAGTTTCTTTTTTTTTTAAAGATTTATTTATTTATACTTACAAGCTGGCGTACAGGCCAGAGGCGTGGGGCAGCGAGAGGGTTCACCAGAGACAGAGTGGGGAGCAGAACAGGCAGATCAGAAATACACTGCTAAGGGGAGCAGCGGGCCAGGCAGGAGAGGTCTGCTGCGCCATGTGGGAATCTCCCTGGCCGGGTGTCGAACTCCCGTCGCCCCTGCCGACAGCTCCACAGCACAGCACTCAACCACTGCGCCACCAGTGAGGCCCTGTTTTTTAGTTTCATTTATAGTTTCCTTATATATTTTCATGTTCCTTCCTTTGATGCCTATATATTTATGTATGTGATATCCTTCTGACACATTGAATACGTAAACATAATTTCAGGTTCATCCCTGTCTTTTGTTAACCTCTTTAGCTGGAACTCTGTTTGACTTGAGTATGGCTGTCTCTGTCTTCTGGGAGGTTCTGTTTCTTATACAGTTGTTTTTCAGTTATCTATTGGAACTTATGTTTATATTTGGAACTCAGATGGGTCTACTGGAGACAACAGATTTGGGTTTTGTTTTCTGATCCACTTGTCATGCTATGCCTTTTAAGTGATGAGTTCAGTCCATTTATATTTAGGGTGATTATTGATAGATGAAAATTTGCTACTGCCATTTTGTCTTTAGTTTTCTGACTTTTGTTCATATCCTTGTTCAAGTTTTTGTGGATATTGTTACTATCTCTGATTTGAGAACTCCTTTGAACATTTCTTGTAGGGGAGGTCTATTTGTGCAAACTCCTTCAGGTTCTGTTTGTCTGGGAAAACATTTAATTTGCTCTTATATTTGAGAAGGATTCTTGCAGATTATAGTATTCTTGACTGGTAGTTTTTTTCTTTGAGTATTTTGAATGCATCATTCTTGATTTATAGGATTTCTTCTGTGAAGTCTGAGATCTGTCTGATGGAAGGCCTTCATAAATTACCTGCTTTTTATCTCTAGCTGTCTTCAGTATTCTTTCTTTCTTTGGATCTCTTACTAATTTCACTGCTGTGTATATCGATGTAGAATTCACTGTATTTAGGTAATAATAATTAAAAAAGAAACTGACAACAGCCCTTGTATTCCAACTAGAATGAAGATAATTGTTTAAAAAAATAGATAACCAGGTGTTCTTTTAGCTTAGTGGAATTTTGTATTTAATTCTGTCCCTGGTTTGGGAAAATTTCCTCTATTATTTCTTTGAATAAGTTCCTCTTTCTTTTTCCCCCATCTGGGATGCTCATTATCCTAATGTTGCTTTTCCTAATGGAGTCAGCTAATTCTCAGTGTTTCTTCACTTTATCTTTTCTCTTTTTTGCCACTTGAGTCCTTTGTGCATTACTATGTTTAATGTCACTGATTTGATCCTCTGTCCTTTCTGTTTTTATAGTTTTTAATAGATTTCTTGATATTTTTACATCCTTAATCTCTGCTATTTGCATTTATATCTCAATTTCCATTTTATTTTCATTACTTATAGTTCTTGTTATTCATTTTTTTAAAGGTTTATTTATTTAAGCTGGGGTACAGTCCAGAGGCATGGGGCGGTGAGAAGGTTCACCAGAGACAGAATGGGGAGCAGAACAGGCAGATCAGAAATACACTGCTGAGGGTAGCAGCGGGCGAGGCAGGAGAGGTCTGCCACACCATGTGGGAATCTCCCCAGCTGGGCATCGAACTCGCGTCACCGCTGCCGACAGCTCCACAGCGCTTAACCGCTGCACCACCAGGGAGGCCCTTGTTATTCATTTTTATCTGAATTTTGTTTTATCTTTTTGTTCAGATTTTCTGAGTTCTTGTATCACTTAGACTTGATTTTCTTTGCTTCTCTTTCTCCACTTTATATAGCAAATTTGATCTCTCTCACAAGCATCTAAAATCATGTATGTTTTTGTGGTTGGATTTTGGAGTTGTTCTTGTGTTGCATTTTATTGTCTTCCCATTTGCTGCTTCATATTTCACTTTTTTTCCTAATGTTTGTAGAAGTAACTTAGAGAATTGACCTAGTTTTATTTTTCCAGGCTGTGGTGCTGTTGTTTTGTTGACTGTAAGTTTTTCCTCCTTCCCTGGCTTCCATAAGTCCTGAAATCTGATTTTGTAGTTGCAGAGTCAGAAGTTGAGGGAGGGTCCTGGAAGGATTTGGCCGCTGGAGTGAATGTTTGAAATGTAGGGCTGACCTGTACTTGTGGGACTACCTGTATCTCTCTTTTCTGTGGTTCCCAATCTGAAACTCTACCTTCTGTGTGCTATCAATTCACTTCACCAGTCCTGAGAGTTGGGGGCAGGGGGAGTATAGTCCTGTGCACTATCTTTATTCTTTTTAGTGGGGACAGGCTGTGAGAACTACCCACTCCTCTACATGTGTTTCCCTTTAGTAAAGGGTACGTGGCTCCACACTATTTATCTTTCCCCTCCCTTGGGCTCCTAGGTAAGCTGGAAGTTGTGTGGGTATGTATCTCTCTGTCCCAGACCACAGCCTCCAGCATTTCTCTCCTCCCACCTCTTGTTTAATGAATGAAGTATGACACTTTTCTGTCTTCATTTTCTCTGCTGTCTGTGTTGGTCTCTGATGTCAAGAGAGAGATTCTAGTTTCACCTCAATTCCCGGGACTCTATTCAAGTAGTGTGGTGTTCCTTTGATTAACTGTTAAATGATCCTCTCAGGGGCAAAGCGAGGAACCTCCTCTGTCACCATCTTGGTTTCAAAAATGCATTCTGAATATATCTTTCTCATTTAGTCTGCCACAGTTTTACCTTTTTGGCTTTTGCTGTTTTGCCAATAGATAGTGCTTTTGTCCAAGTTTTGGTGTTCTGTTTTGTTTTTAGGACCTGAGTGTGTGAAAAGAGGTGCCTGTTGTGGGGATTTCCTCATTGATTGTCTTGTGGAATCATAGATAGAGTCAGCATGGGCCTAAAGTCCCTGTCTGTACCGTCCCCCTTGTAACTGGACCTCTCTCGGTCTAAGCACAAAATTTGTGGCTGTGTTCTTTTGTCCTAGCTGCTCTACTCTCTTGTTCAGCAAAGTAAATCCTCACTTAACATGATTGATAGGTTCTTGGATACTGTGGTTTTAGCATAAAGAAGGATATAAATCATATCTTTAAATAACATTATTTCATTCAACATTGACTTTGCTTTTTTCCCTCATCAATGTCATAAGGAAAAGGCATTTATTAAAACAGTGTTATTGAGGATTTGCTGCATATCTTTCAGCACCATCTTTGATCTTTTTTGATCATTTTGAGTTTTAACACTGAGAAGTATATACATAATGGTTATTATGGCTATATAACAGCCCTTTTACAAAACTATATGCATTAATATTTTTATCTTCCCAAACCATCTCCAATTCTAATGATATGAAGAGAAAATAGTTTTTTTCTCAGTCATTTTTCTGTAATGAGCTCTTTTTGCCATTAGTAGTCAGAAAAAGATAGTTTTAATAAGACCAATGTGATTTTCTGAGATCAGATGAATACAGCAACCCAGTTAATATATTTCTGTCTTACCACAATCTTTTAAAGTGATCTACTTACTGTTTGAGAAAATGAAACTAATTTTAAAGAATTCTCCGCTAGGCTCTGTTCACATAGGATTTGGAGTATCTGAGTAAATTACTACATTAATATTTGTTGATAAGCTTTCTGAAATCTTCTGTTGAAAATAATTTCTCCCCTATTTGGGAGTTAGTAAACAGCATGTCTGTCTTTAAATTAAACATTTTATTTTTTAAATAAAAGTTTACTGTCTCAGAGAATTCTAAAAATATTTTTGTTTTCACACAACTTAAAATAACATAAATTTTAGTAAATTTAGTCTGACTATTGAGGTCTTCTATAGGAATGAATACTCTTGTATTGAAAACTGGTATCTTGTTGAGGGTAGATGGGGTAGGAGTAATGGAATGTTTTGTTTTTAAAGGCCACTTCAGTAGAATGAAATGATTTTCAGGATACAGTGTTCTCTTTGACTTAACTACATTTATCTTATTTCTAGTTCTTTCTGACCCACTGCTTCATTGTAAGTTGGTTATAAGGTGGTATATGTAAGAAGTTAATATGAGTAACAGAAGAAAACAGTTATCTTTTTCTGTAGATAATCCTGACAGTCATTTTGTAGTAAAATTTGAATTATCAGGATACTGTCTTAGTATTGTTTTGTGCACTGTTTTACTGGATGTACCTTTTCCTATTTATTAATAATGTCCATAGTCCATTTGTGTTTTTGAGGTAAAATGATAGATGTCAATGCCATTTATAGAAATTTAGGAATCTTGGAGGAAGAACAGATTTGTGTGTGTGGCAGGGGAAACACCATGTCCTTTTCGTGTTGGTTATTTTTGAGATAGGAGATAAGAAATGTCAAATAGCCAATTGAATATTTGCCCAGATCTCAGTCATGTAAGTCATGTCAATGAATTATCTATCTTAAAAAATAATGTCAAGTCATGTCAATGAATTATCTATCTTAAAAAATAATGTCAAGTGAGATTAGAGGGTGACCCAAGTCCATTTCCTAAGAAGCTAGAAGTGCCAAGGATACTAAGAACAAATAAATTGGAATAAAAGGAAATGAAAGTGTGAAATAGGAGAATCCAAAGACTCAAAGAGGAGACAGTGGTCAGTTGTCACATGCTGTAGTGAGATACCAAGTAAGATAAGGACAGATGGAACTATTATTAAAGTAGAAATTATCGATGACCTTATTTGGGTCCCATTTTTTTGAGGAGGAAAATGCTAGTCAAATAATGCAGGGCAATTTACTACTTAAGACATTTATTTTAAATTTTACATGTATCAATAGTAATACTTACCTTAATTTTAAAATTTATATGTAGTAAAATTAATATTTTTTCTGTATGATTCTGAAATTAAATAAACTTGTGAAACTAAAATCACAGTCAAGATACAGAAAATAGTCTGATCGATCTTCTCTACCAAATTCTCTTTGCTGCCTTCTTTTAGTCCACTTCACCCCCTAGTGTTAATCTGTGGCGACTGCTAATGTTTTCAGAATGTTATATAAATGGGAAGTCTTTTGAGGCTGTTATTTTTTATTTTTTATAAATTTTTACTGATAATATTGGTTTACAGCACTATATGGTTGAGACATACAGGATCCCACCTCTTCAGATGTATTATAGCATACCATAACTACCACCAAAGCAGGCATAGGCCTCCAGCATAGTTTAGTTGTACACCCTCTGGCCTTTGCTCTCTACTCTCTCCTCCTCTACTGGCAGCTTCAGTTTTTTATAGTCAGATTTCTGGGGTTTCATATTGGTTTGGTTTTGTCTGGATCTTTGTTTTCTTTCTCTATATATCACATATGAGCATTACCATCTGCTATTTTTCTTTTTCTTAGTTTATTTCCTTTAGCATACTGCCTATAAGTTCCATCCACGTTGTAGAAAATTGCTCAGTATTTCATTGTGTATTTATAATATTTACCACTTCTTCAGGGACTTATCTGTCCAAGAAAATTTAGTTACTTTCATAACCTGGTTATTTAAATAGTGATACAGTGAACATACATGTAAATATATGCTTTTAAATTAATGTTTTTGCATTCTTTGCAAGATAACATAAGCGAATTACTGGAGCATATGGTGGACCTATTTTTGATATTTAGAGAAACCTCCATACTGTTTTCTGTAGGGGAAATGGACTAGTCTACATTTCCACCAAAAGTGTATGAGGATTCTTTTTTTCTCCCCATCCTCCTCCAAACTTGTTGTTTCTGGGGGCCTCCCTGGTGGCCCAGCGGTTAAGCGCTGAGCTGTGGAGCTGTTGGCTGAGGCGATGCGAGTTCGACACCAGGCCGGGCAGATTCCCACATGGTGCGGCAGACCTCTCCTGCCTCGCCCGCTGCTCTCCTCAGCAGTGTATTTCTGATCTGCCTGTTCTGCCTCCCACTCTGTCTCTGGTGAACCCTCTCGCCGCCCCACGCCTCTGGCCTGTATGCCAGCTTGTATGTATAAATAAATAAATCTTTAAAAAAAAAACCTCGTTTCTGGGCTTTTTGACATGGGCCGTTCTTACAGGTTTGAGATGGTATCTAATTGAAGTTTTGATTTGCTTTTTCCTAATAAGTGTTTTTCAGCTTTGTTTTATGTGCCTCTTGGCCATCTGTTTACCTTTTTTGGATAACTTTCTATTTAGAACATCTGCCCATTTTTTTTTACTGGGTTTTCTTCCTTTTTCTTGAGACAGATGAATTCTTTGTACATCTTAGATATTAGCTCCTTGTCAAATATATGCTGTGCAGATAATTTCTCCTGTTCGGTAGGGTTTCTTTTCCTTAAAATTGTAGTTACTTTCACTATATAGTTTACTAGTTAGATGTAGTCCTGCTTATTTCTGCTTGTTTCTCCTGCCATTGTTGTTGAGTCCCCAAAGAAATCAATGAGGCCTATTGATCCCTGGCAGGAAGGGCACTAAAACCAGCCAAGGGCACTGCCCAAATTGCTTACCGGTCACTGTCCTAAGTCTTCACCCACACGCACAATTGCAAGACTACTTAGGCTCAGGGAACAGGAACAATGGGATTTAACAAACCAGGGAAAATCAAAGGGTCACTGAGGCCAAGAAATGGCTGTTTACCACACTCAAAGCAATGTCCAGTCCTTTAAGTCCCAAATAAGAAACAGCGAAGGTGGCATCTTCCAGCCACTGATGATGTGGAACTCCTCTCCCCAACAATAGGCCACGTGTCCAAGATGGCCTCTTCCTGCCTCTGCAGACACTCAGCAGCCAGACTGTAGGCCAGGTTCCAACTCATGAGGACAACAAAAGCCACAACTGCAGATGCTCCTGGAGCTGCCTTGGTTTTTAAGCACAGCACCAGGATAGTGACACTAAAAACAACAGCTACAGGAGCCAAAGGACCAAACAAAGGGCTGCACTCAACACATTTTAGGGAGGTGCCCGCTCTATGGTCTTCACCTTCTTTCCTTGGCTGTAGCAGTAACAAGACCGGTAGCAGTTTCCAGTTGCTCGGCTACTTCCAAAGCCTTAAGACTTTTACTCTTGAAGATTGGCGTGGTGGGGGCCAAAATTGCTGGCCCCAAAGTCACAGGTGATTCCAAAAACGCTCAATCTGGAACCCTACATCCTGGCGGCTCAAAAGCTCCTGGCAGCTGATTCCCAAACTATCAATCATGGTGGCTGCATCTCTAATCCTCACTACTCCTTCTGTCCCTTTTATTTCTTATCAGAGTCTCCACCCCAAACTGGGATACCTTTTTAGCATTTTCCCTGAGGCTATCTATCCTCATCAGCAACCCCCTCCAAGGGGCACCACCTATACTGGACTTTGGTCTCAGCCCCAGTTACACTATGTTGAGGAGTGTTTTGCCTATATTTCCTTCTATGTATTTTATTTTTTCTAGCTTCTTACATTCAAGTTTTTAATCCATTCTGTGTTAAGTTTGGTGTGACGTCAACTAGTAGTCTAGATTCACTTTTATGCATGTGGCTGTCCAGTTTTTTTTAATACTACTTGTTGTAGAGACTTTTCAAACCATCTGATATCTGTGTTGTCAACCATCCCAGGCCGGGTAGGTTCATTGTCAGTTCTCACAGACGAAAAGAGAATATGGAGCCTTTGGTGGATTTTGCAGTACTTTAATGCTGACACAGGGAACCATACACAGGCAGGCAGGCAAAGCAAGAGATATTACAGCACCGAGAGAGGCAGAACAGCAATTTCTCTGTCTAGCCCCCTTTACACTGCTAAGTGCCCCATAGCAACACAACTGATACATCATTGCAAATGCAAGGCCCATCTGTTGTTTACTAGCTGTCTACATGGTGGAAAAAATAGCATTTCAAGGTATGGGCTTCCTATTTTGTAGCAGATGAAAAATAGCCCAATTTACTTATTTTCCTTAAAATATGTCTTTCACTTTCTGGCTTATTTCACATAACAATCACCTTGAGGTCTGTCCATTTTTCCTAAAAGATACTGTCTTTATTAATTGTTGTGTACTATTTCACTGAGTATATATTCCATAATTACTTATTTGTCTGTTGGCGGGAATTATGGTTGGTTCATTCATTTGGCAACTGTGGAAAGTGCTGCTATGAACAGAGGTGAAATTAAGTTTCTTTGCATTAGAGTTTTCATATTTTTTCAATAAATACCTAGCAGAGGTATTGTTCAATCATGTGGGACTTCCATTTTTATTTTCTTAGAAATCTCCGTATAGTTTTTTGTAGGGGTCGCTCCATCTTCCATCCTCACCAGTGCTGTGTGTGGGTTCTTTTTTCTTGGCACCCTTGCCAACATTTGTTGTTTCTATCCTTTTTGCTATGTCCCATCCTCAAGGGAGTGAAGTGAGAACACATTGTGGTCTAGATTTGCATAAGAATGATGTTGAACAATTTTTAATGTCTGAAGGATGTCTGAATGTCTTTAGAAAAATGTCTATTTAGGTCTTCTGTCCATTTATTGATTGGTTTGTCTGTTTTGTTGTTGGATTGTATATGTACTCTGTATATTTTGGAAGCTAGCTCCTTGTTAAATGTGCAGTGTGTAAATACTACATCCCATTCTATAGGTTGCCTTTTTGTTTTTGTGATTTTTTTGGTTTTTTTTAGGTGCAAAAGTTTTTTTCATTTGATGTAGTCCCATGCGTTTATTTTTGCTTTTGTTTCCTTTGCTTTTGCAGTTGCTCAAATCTTTGTGGTCAGTGTCCTGTAGTGTCTCCCTTATGTGTTCATTCGAGTATTTTATGGTTTTGGCTATTATATTCAGCTCTTCAATCTATTTTGAATTAATTCTTGTGTGTGGAGTTAAATATGAACCTAGTATTTTCTTTTTTTTCTTTCATTTTTAATGTGGTTATTCATGTTTCCCTACACCATTTGTTAAAGAGACTTTATCTCCATTGTATGGCCCTAGCACCCTTGTCAGTGATTGTCATATTTTTGTGGGTTTATCTCTGAACTTTCTATTCTATTCCATTGGTCCGAGTTTCTTTTTGTTCCAGTTACATTACTGTTTGATTACTGTCGCTGTGTAATACAGTGTGAAGTCAAGAAGTGTGATACCTCTATATTTCTTCTTTTCTCTCAGGATTCTTTAGCTATTTGGAGCCATTTATAGTTCTATATAAAAGTTTTATAATTGTTCAATTTCCTTGAAGAAAGTCATTGGGATTTTGATTGGTATTGTGTTGAATCTGTAAGTTAGTTACTTTAGGTAATATGGTCATTTTAATGATAATTTAGTCTTCCAGTTCATGAGCATGGCATGTGTTATTTCTATGTATCTTTTGTTTCCTTTAACAGAGTCTTGGTAGTTTTCATTATATAACTCCTTTGCAACCTTCAACAAATATACTCCCAAGTATTTAATTCTTTTTCTTTTGTTTTCTTAAATAGGGTTGTTTTTTATATCTCTTTCTTGTGGTACATTGTTTGCATATAGAAATGGAACTAATTTTTTTATTGATTTTTGTATCCTGCCACTTTATTCATTTGTTATTTCTAGTAGTTTTTTTGGAACAGTCTTTTGGGTCTCATCTGCAAATAGTGACAGTTTCACTCCCCCCCCCCCCA